>PGTU02001839.1:0-42196 GCA_002896215.2 Cicer echinospermum
TAAGTGAAAAAATCGGAAATCTCATATTCGTCTAAATATTCGAGAAGATATTTTTTAAACTCTCAAAAATACAACAACGAATTAATTTTGATTTTGTGATACTTTCATGTTAGTAGAAGTAGTAGTATAAATCATACAATTATGTGCAAGTAACTATCATGGTGCATATGTCACTTATCATGTACGCAAAAAGTCATAATTTGCTAAAATCCTAAAACATAATTATCTTAGTATATAAATTCAGTTCGCAACACAGACAAGAGAAGAACTTTGTAAGAATTCACAACTATTATGCTGCAAAAGTCCAAGAGCAAGAATTATGATTGAGCCAACTGAACCTTAAATTTCAATTGAGTTTAATTTTATTCACTGTTTATGTAAATGATTTACATTGTCAGTCCATCAAAACCAATTATGTTTTGGACTTTAGAGCTGATTAAAGTAAAAGTAAAATATTTCCATTTGATTGACCATTGTGATTGCAAATGAATTTCTCAAAATGTTTTTATACTTAACAAAATATTCTTAAAGACAATTAAAAAATCCCTACTTCTTGTGTTTTAACTATGTGTTTTCTCTGCCCTTCATTGATATTGGAGTTCGTTCTCTTGACTGAGCACTTTACGTATGAGAGAAAAGTATGAAAACATTATTAATCGACAATACGAGTTGTTGGTGGTTATGTCAATAGTGTCAGAAAATAGGGTTTGATGCCCTTTTTGCCTTGATATTTCTCGGTATAAATAATCGTTACAACATTTATATCTAATAATTACAAATTAAGAGGATCAAATCAAATCCTGATTTGTCTAACTAATTTTAGAAAAACTGATAAATATAATTATAATTATTATTTATTTCCTGATTCACATCCCCCCTCAAATTGATGCGGCTGGTCAAGAAGCATCAATTTGCTAACTAGAAACTGATGGCGCGGGCGAGGAACAGCTTTGGTAAGAATGTCTGCAACTTGAAACTGAGTATTGATGTGAGGGATGGATAATAATCTGATTATCATAGCCTCACGATAGAGTGACAATCACTTCAATATTTTTGGTGCGCTCATGAAAAACAGGATTTGCAAACAATTTTAATAGCACTTGTTATTGTCGGCAAGAGAGGACGTCGGCTCTGTGAGGGAATCCAAGGTCAGCCAAAAAGACCACGAAGCCAAAGTTTATCTCAGAACAAGCACGTAGACATAGCACGATATTCTGATTCTGTAGAGGATTTAGAGACTCTGTACTGTTCTTACTTTTCCATTGATTCAGTGAAGACCGAGAAACATGACCACCGTGACTGATCGCGAGTGTCGGGACACCCTGCCCAATCAGCATCACTATAGGCAATCAATTTGGGAAATTGTGCCAATGGGAAAGAAGAGACCTCGTTGAGAGGTACCTAGCAGAATAGCGAATTATGCCGACGAACTTGGCTGCCAAGTGAAGGTGTCGAGGAGAGTGCGATAACTGACTTACTTGTTTGAACAGCAAATTGATATCGTCGGGACGAGTTTTTAATTGTCAAATAATTAAGACTACCACAAGTGTCGATACAATAAGGGATCCGGACAAATAGATACACCCTCATCGCGTGATATTCTCACATTAACCTCAAGAGGAGTATCTACCGGATTAGCTTGATCTGTAGGCCCGCCATAGAAATAAGGTCGTGTCCATACTTAGTGATGAAGAAATATACCCTTTGAGGTAGAATGAAACTCAAGGCCAAAGGAATACTGCATTTCCAGTCTTTCATATGAATCCATTTGCAATGATGTATAAGTTCTTGGATAGATGTTCTGGTCAGATCCAGTAATAACCATATCATCAACATAAAGGAGGAGTAGAAACAATGCCTGTAGATGGTGCGATGAATAAATAATAGAGAGTCTGTTGACTACTGAATGAAGAGAAACCCAGTAAAGTGGAACGAAATTTTCTCATGACCATGCTCTAGTGCTTGTTCAAACCATATAAAGAGCGTTTGAGCTTGGCACCACACCATGAGATGAAAAAAATAGACCTTGAGGAGGAGTCATAAAATATCTTCAGTGAGATCACCCGCCGTGAAAGAATGCATTCTTCACATCCATTTGATAAAGAGTCCACCATTAGAAGAGCTATAGAGAGTACAGTGCGAACAGTGCTCATTTTGGCTACCGTGCAAAGTCTCATCATAATCAATTCCATATTCCTGTTTGTTTCCTAAGCAACAATCGAGCCGTGTACCGATTCAAGGACCCATCTATAATTCAATTTAATAGAATACACCCATTACATACCTATGGGTTTGATTATGAGGAGACAAGAGATCACATTATCCCATGTGAAATTCTCTTGAAGAGCCTGAGTTCCTCATTCATTGCTTTTATCCAGCGCACTCTTTAACAGCCTGTGAGTAAACAAGTAGGAATAGATATGTAGAGAGAGATGCAGCAAAGAAGCATGTGAGAATTATACCTGTCTGGTGAATATCTAGTCGGGTGCACGAGGACGCTCTGCTAGAACGTCGTGGTGCAACCGCAACAGATCAGTGGCGGATCAGGGTCGGAGAAGGGGGGCTTAAAACCTGTTGTTTGTGTTTTCTAACATATACATTTCCTGGTTTTAAAACGTTCTATAGATTGAGGCATAGTAGAAAAATGTGAAGAATAGCCATATACATTCATGGCATGAGAAGACAGTGAAACATAAATTGATTATCAAAAAATGTTACGTTCCTAGAAATGCGAAAGCGCTGGTTAGAAACATCATAAACACAAAAACCCTTATGAGAGTTACTATACCCCATAAATGTGCATTGAGAAGATTGCCCGCTCAAGTTTATGTCTTTCAAATGGAGGGTAGGTGAACAAAACACACACATCCAAAGTATGTAAATCACTATAATCAGGCTGAATTTTAAAAAGACGAAAAAAGGGAGTCAAGATCATAACTGTAGAAGGTAGACGATAATCAGGAAGACAGCTGTGGAAAGAGCCTCCACCCAAATCGAGATGTACAGAAGCTGAAGAAGCAAGGTGCGCGTTACATCAAGGCAAATGACGATTCTTACGTTCTGCCATTCAATGTTGGGGTATTTGACATGATCGTTGAGACAATAATACCTTTTTGCTGAAGATACTCCTGAAAACTCATGAGACATATACTCACCACCAGATCAGAGCGAAAAATTTTAACACTGTCTTGAAAATGAGTTTCAAACATATGTTAGAAATTTCTTAAACATAGAAAACACTTCAGATTTGAACCGAAGAAAATATATCCAAGTTAAAACGACTGTATCATCATCAATAAATGTGACAAAATATTATATAGTGAGCATGAGAAGTTACAGAGAGAGTCCCCATACATCACTATGAATCATCTCAAAACAGTGAAGCACGATGAGCACTAGACGAAAAGAATAGTGTTTACTTTTAGCCAATTTGCAAACAGAACACGGCACAGAGGCATTGGAAACAAACATTTTTATTTCCCAATAAACCAGTTTTAACTAAATTGAGAAAACACATTAGAGTTTGGAGACCCAAATTTCTTGCCAATCCTCATAAGAATTCAAAAACACTATTACAAGCAAGAGACTTAAATGATTGAGAAATTAAATTGAAGTGGAAACAATCTTCCCACTTAGGCCCCTCCGCGATCACCTTTCCCGCGACGACACCTGCTCGCTGCACAAGACAACCATCACGAGAAAAAAATAACTTACAATTGTTGTCCACCAATTGTCCAACAGACAATAAATTGGAAGCAAGTCCAGGTGATACAAGCACATCCGAAAATCAAGAGTGATATCACCAACATTAGTGATAGAAATAGTTTACCATCAGCAATTTGAATTTTCTGATTACCATGATAAAGAATGTAAATTGTGCAAGAATTAAGAAGAACCCGTCATGTGATTGGATTGCACCAGAATCAAGAAACCATGGATTCGAAACATTAGAAAGACTACCCTGAAAATTCCCAAGGCTGAAAGAGCAGAAAGTACCATTTGTTGAATCATTTTTGGCTTAGAGCACCACCTTAGAGGCACTGGAATGGAAGGACCATTGCAAGAGCTCTTAGTGGCATGGAATGCCTTGCACAGAATGTTGTGTTGGTCGTGGAGGGCGCGTGGGACAATCAGTAAGATAATATGACCGTGCTTCTGCAATAATTACAAAATTTCATATTACACTACGAGCACATGTCCAAACTGTTTACACGAGAAACATTGACTTGTCGCATATCACGACCTTTACCTCGGCTTGGAGCAGCATATGCAACATGTTCAGAAGTGACATACATCATTGTAACATGGTTCCTTGAGTAAAGAGACGTTGTATTCCTCTCGGAGAAGTTCAACCAACACATGTATCCAAAGTAAGGAACAGGATTTTCTGTTCAGCAAAGCACTCTAACAACCTCAAATTCTGGACGAAGTTTCATGAGAAATTGATCCGCTTGTAGTGTCGTACACAACTTGGACATCCGCGAGAGAAGTCATGGGAACCGCAGCAAATAGAATAGCAGAGTGTTCTGTCCATAAATTCAAAAATTCAGAATAACATTTCTTGAATTGACAAATTACCTTGTTTTAAGTTGGCTAACTCTAGCTCCAAAATGAAAACGTTTTGGCGTATTGTCTTGGTTGTAGATACGCTTCAATAGTTCCACATTTCTTGAGCAGTTGAAAAAGAGCGCAAATTATTGATCATATGAGGATCAATAGTATTGAGAATCTAAGAAATCATCTGAGCATCTTTTGATTTCCCACGCATCTAAGGCAGTTTCTCTATCGGTGCCTTCGAAACCCCATCAAGGTGACTCGATAATCCTTTTCCTTTAACATACATTTTGAATTGGAAATTCCCAAGCAACGTAATTCTTGCCAGTAAAACGGACACAAAAGTTGTCTCTTTCTTTTTCAGAAGTCATGCTATTGTACTAAAAAAATAATGATGACAGCAGTACAAAAAACAGAGCAGGAGCAGAGAAACACGGGCAGTAATACAGAAGCAGAAAACAGGGCAGGAGCAGCAACGCAAAACAAGCAGCAGAGAAATAGGCAGGAGCAGCAACACAAAAACAGAGCAGGGAGCAACAACGCAGAAACAGTAGCAATCAACAGAGAGACATGCTAACACGAGAGGCAGACGAAAATCATGATGACAATCGACCAAAGCAGCAGCAACGAGTAACACGCTCAAGCAAGGACAACCCAAAAACGAATCAAGAATCACGATCTCAGCCCGCAGCAGCGAGTAACGCACGAAACCAATTAGTCGGACAAGGATCTATGACAACGACGATGAGGATACGCTAGAGGGACTCGGAGACAAACAAGAACCAAGAGCAGCAAAGACGAGTGCGAGATTTCGAGAGCGACTTAGTGGTGTGTCGCTGAATAAACCCCACGATAAACTAGAATCTCACAGGTTTGATCGAACCTGCTGATACCATGTCAGAAAAATAGGGTTTTTATGCCCATTTGCCTTGATATATTTCTCGGCTTATAATAATCGTTACACCATTTATATCTAATAATTACAAATTAAGAGGATCAAATCAAATCCTGATTTGTCTAACTAAATTTTAGAAAAACTGATAAATATAATTATACATAGTATTTATTTCCTGATTCACAAATAGACCCCCTATAAAAAAGATAAAATTCGAAGTTTCTTCATCTCACACAATTATGAACTATGGAACATGGTACAAAGAAGGGCTATGTTTCTTCTACTAATGACAAAGGTGTTGTCGAACATAGGAGAAACCTAATGAGGAACAAAAGAAATAGTAATAAGTTACATAAAAAAATCTAGATGCTTTTTCATAAATGTCATTTCTATAAAAAAATTTGAGAAATGTGACAAGAAGGAAATGGAAAAGACATCTTTGATGTTTTGTGCTTAAACTACGAAGGAAATAATCAAGTCAAATAATCCAAAGAAATGTTTTGGTGAGACAATATGAATTGTTTCAAATTGAAGAAGATAAAACTATTGAGAAGATGTTCCCAAGATTTTCAAAATGTGGTTTCTAGGTTAAGACTTCTTAACAAAAGTTATAACATTCTTGATCATGTAATGAAAACTCTAAGAAGTTATCAAGCAGATGGAGACCTATAATGACGCCGCAGCTATTCAAGAAGCTAAAGATCTACAAATCACCTTTGGAAGAACTCTTGGATTCTCTCCAATCTCAAGAGATAGAGTAAAATAAAGATGAATCCAATAAGAAATCAAAGTCAGTTTCTTTAAATTTTAAAAGCAAGAAGTCAACATCAAAAGCTCTTACAACCAAAAAACAGAAGAGTGATGATTCATGTACAATTGACTATATATTTATCTCAAAAATAGTATAACATTTGTGGTTTAAGAAAAGAAACAGTTTCCTCGTAGGAATAACTTTAAATCATCCAAAGACCCAAAAGAATATCTAAATGTCCCAAGCTTAAAAAACGAAAATCCCAAAAGGAATAAATACTTTTAAAGAGAAAATAGAAGAGTTTAAAGGCAACATGGGATGGATTTGATGTATCCTCTTTTCAGACGACGATGAACATGCAAATATGGCTCTTATGGCAACCGATCACTCTAACACTCATGAATAAGAGTATGATGAGTTATTTTCTAAAAACTCCTCGTGTTGATTTACATTTTTGACTTTTGATGAACTCTTAAGTTAATTTTCACATAACTTCAGCAAAATAAAATTAAGATCATTTGATTTTAGTTGAAAGCTTCAATAAATTACAATTTAAATGTGAAACCTTATAAGAGGAGAATGATCATTTGAAAAATGAAGCTCCAATTTCATTAAATTTGATGAATGAAAATCATTTAAATAAGAGGAAGTGTTTCAAGAATTTTGGATAACAGCATTAAACAGAAGCAAACAAGCTTCTATGATCTATGGAGTTAGTCACTACGCGAAAAAACGGCTTTTACAGCGCTTTTTTTAAGCCATTTACAGCGCTTTTTCAAAAAAATAAGCGCTGTGGAAACGAGCGCTGTAAATGATACAACAGCGCTTTTATAAAAGCGCTATAAAACATGTAAATACAACGCGCGCTTGTTATGCACATTTTTTACAGCGCTTCTTCACAAAAAGCGCTGTAATATGCACCCCGTCATATGAGTTATGGGTGTGCATATTACAGCGCTTTCTCACAAAAGCGCTGTAATATGCCCACCCATAATTTCATATATGGGCGTACATATTACAGCGCTTTCTCGAAAAAGCGCTGTAATATGCACCCCGTCATATGAGTTATGGGTGTACATATTACAGCGCTTTCTCGAAAAAGCGCTGTAATATGCCCACCCATAATTTCATATATGGGTGTGCATATTACAGCGCTTTCTCGAAAAAGCGCTGTAAAAATGCCTACCCATAATTTCATATTATGGGTCTGCATTTTACAGCGCTTTCTCGAAAAAGCGCTGTAATATGCCCACCCATAATTTCATATTATGGGTCTGCATTTTACAGCGCTTTCTCGAAAAAGCGCTGTAATATGCCCACCCATAATTTCATATTATGGGTCTGCATTTTACAGCGCTTTTCTTGTACATATTACAGCGCTTTCTCACGGAAGCGCTGTAGAAGGTGCACCATTAAAGCGCTTTTAGAACAACATTTTACAGCGCTTTTTAAAAAAAGCGCTGTAAAATGTGTTATTTTTTTTTTTAAAACGCTGTAAATTAATTATTTGAAATGAAAAATGCTTTTTAGCTTTTTATGGCACTTTTTTTAAAAAAGCGCTGTCTTTTATCTTTGTACCCAAAATTATTTTTGATCCAAAATCACTTCACAATCAGTAGAACAGAACATATTACAGACAATCAGTAGAACAGAACATATTATAGACAATCAGTTCACACAATCAATAGAACATAAATCAGAACTCTGTAACTTTTTTAACATATATGTAACTCTGTAATTTACAACCTAAGTAACTACATTCAGATACATATATACAACCTAATTTACAACCTAATTACCTACATTCAGATCCATTATATAATAACTAACAGATCCATTATATGCATATATTGTGTCCTATGATCATTTACATATAATAACTAACAGAATATACATTATATGCACTAGCTACCATATAATATTCAGATCCCTTGCCCAGCACAAGCTATTTCCCAGAAAATCAAATAATTTTCATGTCAAGCACGTACTGACACCATTCTTCCTTTAATTCCATCAGATCTTCCTCAGAATATGATGGACTGGAATTGGCAAAGTACTGCAATATAAAAATTGAACATATTATATTAAGTTAGTATCAAATATATAGATAATTTATATATGAAAATCATATAATGCAAATACCGTACCGTTTCTGGGATAATAGTTTTATTCTTCTCAACAATCTCCTTCATGAATCTCAATATGTAGTACCCACAGTCGATGTTATTTGTTTGACGAGGGCACTTTATTGAGATCCATGTAATGTTATTCGACTTCTGCTTCGACACTTTAGCACCTCTTTGAGCTCGATAAACTTTTAAGGCACTATCGAATGAATAAATGTGATTATTAGAGCATGAATATTTTATATATATATATATATATAAATATATATATGTAAGAAATAAATGAATATTACTTACGTGTCGAGCATATTCTTTATTCCCGGGGTGATTGGTGTAATCGCCGTGCACGGGATCCAAATAGTATATCACTTCAGAGACCGCATTGATTGCAAATAGCACCCAATGTGCCCTACAACAACAAATAATTGGTTAAGCAATTTTGTTTATAGACAACTAATAAACTAAATTCTCATCAATTAAAAAAGATAAAATTACGTACCCTGAATTATATGGTGCCAAGAAACAATTTATCACTTTCTTTATTTCTTAAAAACATATCTACAATGTAGTGTTTTACATTGTCTGGATCGAGTTTGAACATCGACATCTTATGCGGAGACAAGAATGAGTATTTATTTGACAGTTTCCTCGTGCACACGACCTTCTCGTACAAAAACCTTCAATGAAAATTTTAAACTAGATTAATTACCAATACATTTAATTAATTACAAATAAATGCAATTAAAATATTTTTTACCTTATGTACAAGCTGATTACAGTAACACTCAGCTCCTTATGTTCGAGAAGATCGTACATTTGCTCCTTTTCGAGGTATTCAATATACTCATCTCCAAAGATGTCTTGATTCATTTGTACAATGGGCGAATCGTTGCTGCTGCCCATGTTCCTTTTTATTTGGATGTCAAGACACGCCCCGTATTTACCAAGGCGTGGCTGACTTTTATTAGGAGCAGCAGCAGCAGCGACCGATTTTCCCGATCCAGATTTTTTGTTGCTGCAAGTTTTGCAGCTTTATTACCCTCCAGCCTTTGTAGTTTGGCAGCCCTATTAACCTCCAATTTTTGAGGTCTGCTGCCTTTTTTTGGCTGTAGGGGTGGTTTATTTATTTGGACCTACAAAAATGAGGTAAAATGTTAGTTTATTGAATCTGAAAAAATAAAAAACCTTAGGCAATAAATGTGACAAACCTTTTCGGGAGATGTAACTGATTTGTCCTTGGGAATCTTTTTTTCGAGGGCAACAAGGTGTGTGGGCCATGCCACGTAACTGCCAATAGCGTCGCTTAAGAACTTCATATCTCCATCGTTGTCCGGTATGGGCAACGGTGCAGTTGGTTCGAAAGCAACCGTAGGCGATACTTTGACATGGCCCGCGGGGATCGGAATATTGTGCAATACTTCTCCCGAAGTATTGTGCAATATTCCTTTTCCCACCTTCCGTTGAGTCGGCGAGGATAAGTATAGGACACATGTGGTGACACCCTACATCAATAGTTAAAACATAAGTACAGTTAATATATAAGTTTGTTTAATACATAAGTAATTACATAAGCAAGTAAGTAGTAAGTAATTAATTACCTCGGGAATACTCTTCAAACCGACGTTGCAACTCCCGGTTTCACTCTCCATTTGTATTTCAGGTTGGAGCTGAACCGGAAGTTGCTTGTCTTTATTCGTATTCACCAAGAGTGCCACTTGCTCCGACAGATTCTGAGCTTCTCTAATACTTCCTCGTTGGAAGGTTTTTGGCGCTTCTCTTGAGGAAAAAAGCTTTTGGGAGTTACGCCAAATCCTTTCCCCCCTCACTCGACCGGAATACTCAGGGACATTAAACACTTTCCCAAGAATGTCCCTGCACGTATCCTTGTTGCCCTCTTGAGTTTCAGAACTTTGTTCAATAGTTTCCTAAAATACATGTAACATTAAAAGATAAGTTCAATAGCATTTTTTAAAATACAATATTAAAAAATATTAAAGTGATAATATACTTACACAAAGTTCTACAACTTTCTTGACATTTTCATTATCAACCACTCCATCTTTGTTAACACGCGCTTCCTTCCATAAGATATGACGACCAAGGGTTGATCGGCTTGGGTGTCTTTTCTCTATTCGTTAAAATCATAAACAAAATTAATACAAATTAGTTACACACTATAGTTTATAATACAAATTACAAGTGATGTTTAATTACTTACAATTTTTGTTCAAGGCGTGCATATCCCATACGTGATTTCTTGTATGGGTGTTTTGGGTTGCTTGCCCGTTCGCGATTTGCCGTACTAATATTCTATATAAAAAAAAAATTGCAATTGTGTAAAAATTTAAAATACGCTACGAATATGAATAATAAAACACAAATGCTAATAAATTAATAACTTACGACAAACGCCGGGTCAGAACGTTTGGAAACAAATGCACTCCATTCATCTTTGATGATATATAATGTTGATATATCTTTGGAGGTTCAGCATTTGTGTTTCCTTCTCTATCTTTTAGATAGAAATTTGAGAGATGGGATCTAAATCCACGATGGATTTTCCCAGCAACTCTCAAAACATATGACTTTCGTTCCTCATCAAGAACAAAAGTGGTCTGCAATGAAAACAATCATAAGTAATGTATTTTACAGAAAAAACATTATAAATGACAAAAGAGTAGATCAAAATATTTACTTGAATGTCATTCCAGATGATATCTTTGGCATCCTTCAACGCCTTATCTCTCCAGTTGTCTATTGTTATTGGGACATTTTGACGAACAACAGCCCCAATGTAGCTTACAAACATGGAGCTGTTGGGGTCAACTGGCTGACCACTCTCGTTCCAGCCAACCTAATAAACTCATATAGTAAGTACATGCCCTAAACCCTAAAAAAAGATAAAAAAACACACAGCAAACAGAGTATATATAGTATACCTCAAATTTAATGCCACTGCTCCGTGCTTTAATCACCCTTTGCATGATAGTTGCACCACGTTTGACTTCTTTTTCGTAAGTCTTAGAGGTGCCAACTTCTTCATTTTGAACTTCTAAATCTTTGTTTGTATCCATTTAACTACAACAAGTTCAACATGCACTTTAGTATAACATCAACAAGCTCAACATGGATCATGCATTATTATAAACAAACTCAACATGTATCAGTATATCTTAAAAAAGCTCAACATGCATTTTAATGATTACAAAAAAATTTATAACATCAATACCTGAATAATGGTTCGAAGAAAGATGAAATCTAAAGAACAGAGGGAACGCAGAAAGTTCACAGAAATATGGTTCAAAGAAAAGAGGGAACGGTATTGAAGAAATACGTACTGAGGGTTACGTATTTCAATGAAAATATATTGTGTGAAATGGGAGAGATGATCTTGGATGGAAATAAGGTTCGAAATGAAGGAGATGATCGTGGAAATAAGGTTCGTAAAGGACGGGATGATAGGGTTTGCAAAAGAAGAGAAGAAATGAAGGTTGAGATGAAGGTTACGTAATGAAGAGGAAACTGAAGAGGTAACTGTTATATATACGTAACACTTTTACAACGCTTTTTATAAGCCTTTTTACAGCGCTTTTTTTTGTAAAGCGCTCTAAAAGGCTTCTTTAGTTAAATTCTTAAAAGGCTCTTTTACAGCGCTTTTTGTCAAATAAGCGCTGTAAAAGACCTCTGTGTGTTATTATGTTATTTGAATGCCTTTTACGCCTTTTACAGCGCTTTTGTCAAATAAGCGCTGTAAAAGACCTCCGTGTGTTATTATGTTATTTGAATGTTTTTTAAAGCCTTTTACAGCGCTTTTTACACATAAGCGCTCTAAAATGTCTCTTTATGTTAACTTTAAGAGGCTCTTTTACAGCGCTTTTTTCCAAATAAGCGCTGTAAAAGACCTCCGTGTGTTATTATGTTATATTAATGTTTTTTAAAGCCTTTTACAGCGCTTTTCCACATAAGCGCTCTAAAATGTCTCTTTAGGTTAATTTTAGAAGGCTCTTTTACAGCGCTTTTTCCAAATAAGCGCTGTAAAGACCTCCGTGTGTTATTATGTTATATTAATGTTTTTTAAAGCCTTTTACAGCGCTTTTCCACATAAGCGCTCTAAAATGTCTCTTTAGGTTAATTTTAAAAGGCTCTTTTACAGCGCTTTTTCCAAATAAGCGCTGTTAAAAGGCCTTATTGTTTTTGTGTTTTGTTATGTTATTTTTTAAAGCTCAACATGCAAAACCCACATAGTAGTAACTGGTCACCACCAAAATCCTTCATCTTCACCAAAACTCTTCTCCTTTTATGCATCTTCTTCACAAACATCAAAGCTTACTCTTTCACAATTCAATCTCCACCTCAACACCCTTTTTATCTCTTTACATTCTCTTTCCTTCTTAAATCGAAACTTGGTATTCAGGATCATTGCCATGTTGCGAAAAATGGGTTTGTGTCTGATGTTTTTGTTAACAATGTGTTTTTGGGTATTCCCATGATGCGTACAAGGTGTTTGATGAAATGGGTTAATGTCTGATGTTTTTTGGATTCCCATGATGCGTACAATGTGTTTGAAGAAATGGGTTTGTGTCTGATGTTTTTTGAATCCCATGATGCGTACAAGGTGTTTGAAGAAATTAGGTGTCTGATGAATATTATTTTTAAAGCCATTTGACAGCGCTTTGGCAAACAAGCGCTGTAAAATGTCTTTTTACTCACTTTCAAAAGAGTCGTTTACAGCGCTTTGTGTGAAAAGCGCTGTAAAAGGTATAACACACTCATTATTTTATTTTTAAAATGATCTTTTACAGCGCTTTTTCCAAAGAAGCGCTGTAAAAGACCTCCGTGTGTTATTATGTTATATTAATGTTTTTTAAAGCCTTTTACAGCGCTTTTCCACATAAGCGCTCTAAAATGTATCTTTTAGGTTAATTTTAGAAGGCTCGTTTACAGCGCTTTTTTCCAAATAAGCGCTGTTAAAAGCCCTTATTGTTTTGTGTTTTGTTATGTTATTTTTTAAACAAGCTCAACATGCAAAACCCACATAGTAGTAACTGGTCACCACCAAAATCCTTTCCTCTTCACCAAACTCATGTGTTTTGTTTTATTGTTTTATTTTATTTTTGTGTTTGGTTTATTTGGGTTGGGATGACATAAAAACCTTTTTATCAGTTCAGTTCAGAAAATAAATTAATCAGAACTTAGTATAAAACACTCAATTCAGATTACATGCATGAATTATTAGAAATGACTATGAGAATCTCTCTCAGTTCAGTTCAGTTCAGAAAATAATTTAATCAGAACTTATTATAAAACACTCAATTCAGATTACATGCATGAATTATTAGAAATGACAATGAGAATCTCTCTGTACAGTTCAGTTCAGTTCAGTTCAGAAAATAAATTAATCAGAACTTAGTATAAAACACTCAATTCAGATTACATGCATATTTACAATAACACAGTTCAGATTACATGCATAGCTTATATAAAACAATTAAACATATATATACATTAAGATGCCCTTCTTCTTTTCCTGGTGACATTCACATTTGTTTGTCCATTTACAATACGAAACGATGGATTAATCCAAATTCCCTCATCATGATCATCTCTAAGATATAAACCATCATCAGTTGAATCAATTTCATGTGGTTGTTGTGATGTTGCAAATAAAAGATCATTACCAACATCTTCATCATTATTGTTATCATCACTTATTTTATTGGTCGATAGGACAACAGACCATTTATCATTAGAAGGATCAGTGACATAAAACACTTGTTGAGCTTGCGACGCTAAAATAAAAGGCTCGTCTTTGTATCCCACCCTATTAAAATCGACAAGCAAGAATCCTGACTCATCAATCCGAACGCCATTATTATTATCGACCCACTTGCAACCAAATATAGGAACACGAAACGAAGTGTAGTCTAACTCCCATATGCGCTCGATAACCCCAAAATATGATAGATTTGCATATATTGGGTTTTTGTCTTTTGCACTTGAGACATGCATCGCTTCAGCTACGAGAGTGACTCCACTATTTTTGCATAGTGGTCTGATCATCTTGTTCTTTGGTATAAAATGTGTAGCCGTTAATAACATAACCAGTGTAAGAAAAGACATGTAAGCTCGGACCATTTGCTAGCCACCTCAATCTATTTGAAATTGATCCGGGGTCTATATCAAATTTTGACATTATGTGATTTTTTAACCATGTTACAAAACTTCGATTGTGCTCTCGAGTTATCCAATTTTGATTCCTATTCATGTTCAAACGAGATAACTGATCAATGTGTATTGTAACATACGGTTGAACCTCATCATCATTGTGCAGAACATACAATTGTGCCTGCTCCCATTCTGTCCTTGATATAGTCAGTAGTCTCCTTCCAGTTATCCCTTCTCCTGATAGTCTTCCCGAATGACGAGACATGGGAAGCCCTATGGATTCAACATTGGACAGATATTCAGTACAAAATTCAGCAGCCTCTTCAACATGTATCGTTCAGCAATACAACCTTCTGGTCGACTTCTACTTTTTACGTACCCTTTTAATATTTTCATATATCGTTCTATCGGATACATCCATCTCATATAAGCTGGCCCACAAAGTTGTGTCTCCTTAACCAGATGAACAGTAAGGTGAACCATTATTATCAAAAAACGATGGTGGGAAATACATTTCAAGCTCACACAAAGTAACAACAATTTCCCTCTGCAATGTCGGTAATTTCTGAGGGTCGATCACTTTACTACAAATTTCCCTGAAGAAGAAACATAATCTAGTTAAGGCTAGTCGAACTTTTTCAGGTAAAATGGAACGTATACCTATTGGTAGCAAATGCTCCATTATAATATGACAATCATGGGTCTTCAAACCTTTTAACTTGAGGTCTTTCATACAAACCAAATTTTTAATGTTCGAAGAGTATCCTTCTGGAACTTTAACTTCGTGTAGAAATTTACATAAAAAATTTTTTTCCTTTCTAGATAGAGTATGAGCGGCTGGAGGTAGATATGTGCGATTTCCTTTCTTTACTGGAGCCAGTTCATTTCTTATTCCCATATCGACCAAGTCCAATCTTGCATTGACGCCATCTTTAGACTTTCCTGGAACATTGAGTAACGTACCAATAACACATCGAGGAAATGTCTTACATACAATGACTTCCAATATGGCAATTCAAAGAAAATTGACTTTTTCTTCCACCCAGTTTTCACCAGCTCTCCCGCAAAAGGTTTGCCAAATTTATTGGTCAAACCTTGTACTTTTTCAAGTATTTGATATCCAGTCGGTGCTAAAGGAGCTTTACCTTCCTCTAATTTTCCATTGAATGCATTTCTCCACCAACGATACTGATGACTATAAGGTAAAAATCTACGATGTCCAAGAAACACATTCTTCTTACAATGTTTCAACCGCATCCAATTTGTACTCTCTTCACATATAGGACATGCACACTGACCTTTAATGCTATATCCTGATAAATTACCATATGCTGGAAAATCATTAATTGTGCCGAACAACATAGCCCTCAAATTGAAACACTCTTTCCTATACCCATCATAAACTTTCACACCTGTCTCCCACAGAATTTTTAAATCTTCAATTAAAGGAGTCAAGTATACGTCGATATCATTCCCCGGTTGTTTGGGTCCAGAAATTAACAGAGACAACATCATAAACTTACGCTTCATACATAACCATGGAGGTAAGTTATATATTACCAAAATCACAGGCCACGTGCTATGTGAGATGCTTTGAAGACCATGTGGATTCATTCCATCAGTAGAAAGTGCAAGTCTTAGATTTCTTGACTCTATCCCGAATTCAGGATACTCGTGATCAATTTTTGCCCATTGTGGGGAATCTGCAGGGTGTCGAAACATTCCATCTCTAATTCTTTCATCTGCATGCCATGTCAAGTGTTTTGAATCTTCTTCACTGCGATACATGCGCCTAAATCTTGGTATTATAGGAAAATACCACACAAACTTTTGCTGGAGTAGATTCTTTCTTCTTATATCGAGAGACATTGCATTTCGGACACGCCTTAAGTAGTTCATATTCGTTTCGAAATAAAATGCAATCGTTAGGACACGCATGAATCCTTTCGTAACTCATTCCAATAGAACACAAAATCCGTTTAGCCTCGTAGGTCCGACTGGGAAGTTCATTATCATCTGGCAACATATCTTTTATGAGTGTTAATAATTCCGTAAAGCTTTTATCAGACCATCCATTACTCGCTTTTAAGTTGTACAACTTTAATATCGCTGACAGTCTTGTGAATTTAGTACAACCATTATATAATTCTTTCTCTGCATCACTCAACAAACTTTCAAACATTTTAGGACAATCTCGAAGATCTTCTTCAACTGCTTTTGCAATCTCATCAACTCGGTCCGGCTCATATGTATCTGTATCGAAATCAGTTGAAGCATATGTAGAACTATTCTCAAAATTAATGTTTCCTTTTTTTTTCTCACCATGTCTTATCCAACATGTGTAGCTTTGATCAATTCCATTACATACTAGATGTCCTTCTAATTCATCTTCTCTAACACGTTTTCCAAACAACATTTTAAACAAGGACAAACTACTCTATTTGGATCTTTTGCATTCTTCACTGCAAACTCAACAAACTCCTTCACTCCAATTTCATACTCTTTTGACAATCGATTGGCTGAAATCCATTTCCTATCCATATTATACCACCTATATAAATGCAGTAACAAAAATAATAAGCTTTCAAAACATATCAACAAGTTTCAAAAAGAAACCAATATCAACTAAAAATTTCAAAACAGAACAGATCATGTGGTATGAGTTTTTGACAATTTTTTGACAATTTCAAAACAGAACAGATCATGTGTAAAAATACCTTAGACAACGTAGATGGCCGCACAGTACGTAGAGGATATTAGGGTTCGCAACGTATATAATTATTTGAAAGATGTAGAGGATATGAGGGTTTCCAACGTATATAATTATTTGAAAGATGTATTTTACAGCGCTTGTGAAAAAAAGCGCTATAATAGGTAGTTAAATTCAATGAAAGCGCATGTGTTTTACAGCGCTTGTGAAAAAAGCGTTGTAATAAGTAGTTAAATTCAATGAAAGCGCATGTATTTTACAGCGCTTGTGAAAAAAGCGCTATAATAGGTAGTTAAATTCAATGAAAGCGCATGTGTTTTACAGCGCTTGTGAAAAAGCGCTGTAACTGATTCGCGAAAGCGCTTCCGTTTACAGTGCTTTTTGACAAGCGCTGTAAAATCCTTATAACGTGATGCGCAAACGTTATATGACCTACTACAGCGCTTGTTTACAGCGCTTTTACATAAAAAGCGCTGTAATAGGTTCCGTTATTTTTAAAATATAATTACAACAGCGCTTGTGTTTAGAAAGCGCTGTAAAATGGGCGCTGTTAAATGTCATTTCTGGCGTAGTGATTGTTTATTTTAAAAAAAATCGAATAATTTGTCATCATGTGCAAAAATTTGAAACTTCTTTGGCAACAATGTCTCAAAGCATTAGTAATTTTCTTAAGATAGGAACATCATAGCTACAACTTATTAACAGTAGTGCTTAAAGGATTTCATTCAAATTTGACTCCATTTAATTGATCAGAAAATAAAGTAATTAATAATCTCATTGATAAAAGATAATCAACATAAACTACAAAATATGAGTTTGTACGTGTTTGATAAATTCTCTTACATGATGATTTGTTTGTGTACCGGTTTTCGTTATAATTATAATAATAACATTAAAAATATGATATTTAAATGTTTTAGTTTGATGTATATTAGTTATACTTAAGATGTATTAGTTCACTAATAAAAGTTTAATATTGTAAAATAAAGTATTAAGTTTAAATAATCTCAAAGTTAATTGAAACATAATTAATAGTACTATTTTCATTAACAAAAAAGTTATTTTCATCAAAATTAAAAAGAAATTAAAAGTTTAGATGTATGTTAGTTAAGTTAGACATAGATTCTCCATATGTATGTTGTACTTTAATATGAAGGTGGAATTCAACGTGAAGGATTATGTTAATCATCTTGTTATTAAAGTTTATTGAATTTCACTAAATCAAAAAATATTATTAAAAAATATTGGTTAGATCTCCGATATGTAATATCAGGTATTTAAGTATTCTTTGTAGTCTTAATAATAATAATTGACTTTTTTGTTTTCTTAAATAGAATTATAAGGAGTGGCTTACTGGTCTAGTCAATAAATGACTTAACAACTTTTATGATAAAACTTTTAGTTAGTTAGACCGTTTTAGAAAAACTAACTGTTTTTCTAGTGTTCTAACTAGTTAGTTACATTTTTATTTTTGATGTATTATATATAGTGAATTCAATACCATATTGAAGAACACTATGATAATTCATTTTTAATCTGTTATGAAATAAGTGAATTGAAAGCAATAAAGTTTGATTAGAGTGATGAAATTTGGGTATTTTGCTCAAAGTCTTAAGCACCAAAATATCTTTGAGTGTTCCTTTTCTTTAGTTTCTTGCTATCTTTATCAACCATCTTTGAGCGTTAGAAATAAAAAGAAGGACAAGTCTAAATCTAAAAAATTCTTCTATTCGAGTTTACTAATAATTAACCCATATTTAATTAAAGCATCAGCAACTTAGTTAGCTTCTCTCAAAACGTAAAGTATTACCAAATGCCTCCAGAATGTTTGGACGAATTCTATGCTTAATAATTATATCTTGTGTTATTTTTCTTTCTTTGCTAAAGTAAAATAGTGATCGTGATGAAAGCAATTTGAGTTACTTCCCTTGTTTATTATTTAATTTTTTTTAATTGATATATCAAGCTATATATGATTATTTAATTTATTTATTTATTTATTTTTTGTGATTTGGTTTTTGATGAATTTGATATATTTAAGGTTTATTTATTTAATTTTTTTTAGTATTGATTATTTTGGAATTTTAAGAATAAGAAGATGATGAACGTAACGATAACCTAATATAGGTGATGAAGATGATAAATTTATTAATTTTTTTTTGAAAACTTTATTAAAAAATAATATGATGTAGCTTGACAGATCAACATTTAAAAAGAAACAAAAATCAATTTTTATATGTTTGAAGCACTAATTTATTTACAAAAATATAAAAGAGAAAACTATTACAACTAAATAAAATAAAAAATTACACATAAATTTGCCTTAATTGTTTATCAACAATTAAAATCATTTACGTTATGATAGAGTGAGTTATTTACTTAAATAAATTGTCACTAAAAGATAGGGATGATAATCGGCATAGCTCCTGGACAGGATGATATAGTGTTCATCCTTATACCTGCATTAAAAGTATGTTTGTACTTGAATTTGTCCCACATAAACAATAATTTTAAGTGCATTTGCATATCTCTAAACATTGAGAGGTGATTTGATGTGTATGATATGATAAAAGACAAAAT
Organism: Cicer echinospermum; assembly: GCA_002896215.2. Lineage (NCBI taxonomy): Eukaryota > Viridiplantae > Streptophyta > Magnoliopsida > Fabales > Fabaceae > Cicer > Cicer echinospermum. The sequence continues at coordinate 19,782 of PGTU02001839.1, forward strand.
ATCATATAAAATTGGATAAATATAAGATAGAATATAATAAAATACTGAATATAAATATTATTATATACATACTTGATAATTAATATGATAACAACATTTTATTTTGTCTTGTATTTGATGATGCATCTCATCAATATAATATATTTTATATTTAAATAATAAGATTGTCATTGTGAATAATTATATATTAATTTTAAAAAAAATTAACCTATTATATTTTAAATATTATAAATTAACAAAAAAAAATACTAAAAATTTAAATAATATAAAATAATACTATATTGACACTACTAAATAAATAATTTAAATTTAAATAATATTACAAGTAATTAAATAATTCTATTTTATTTGGTTATAATATAAATAAAGATATGATATATATTATATGTAAATGACATAAATATCTTTGTAAACAAATTATTATTATTTTTAAATTTCAATTAATTTCATATTTTTATAATTTTGAGTACTAATTTATTAAATTATATAAAAAGATAAAACTATCATTGTGATAAAATTATAAACATTTTTTTAAATTAATTATTAATATTTCATTTTTAAGTTTAAGATCAAATTCTATTAATTATTTTATATTTATATTTGATTAGATTTATATTTTATATTTTAGATATATTTTATAAATTATTTTATATTTATATTTTCTTATATTTCAATTTTATATTTTAAATTATATTTTATAAGGGTAATTGAGTAAATTACTGTTTTTTTAATCATATCTTGTTTATTTCTAACTCAGTTCATATTCATGATAGAAATTTTAACTAAAGAAATATGATCATATGATAAATTTCTATATTAACTTATCACATCATGTTGGTTATTCAAACATTGAATTCAAAACATAATATGATAATTTATTAATTTCCGTCTCTTATTATGTCCATGAAACGGAGCTAAGTGTTCATCCATATATCCGCTACTCGTAATTTTGACTATAAAAAAATAATAAATGATAAAAAAATTACAACTGAATTAAAAATCAATTAATAAATCTAGCCAAATAAAAGCATCAAACATAAAAAAAAAGTATATATTACGATGAACTTAAAGAATATAAAATCATAAAATTGTATACATAAATAATTAATATTATATATATAATTATCAAAATTCACACACACATATATATATATATATATATATATATATATATATATATATATATATATTGCATAGTTTTACTCTTATGTATTGTGGATATTTTTTACTTGCTCATAATTTATGAATTCAATTGCCATCCTACTAAAAGTCTAACCAAACTTCCAATTTATTTTTTGTTAATGAATTAAGCAAGATCTGGTTCCATTCCGGCGACAACATTTCTTTTAATTTTTGACCAACCTATATATATGATGTGCGGTATGCTTTTCTTAAGTAACTTCGAAAATGATAGTCATATGCTATCAAACTTTTCTATCTAGCTAGTGTTGTTCAAAACAGGTGGCCAAGCAAGTCTATAGGTTTGTCCCGTGACTATTATTTTGATCTCTAAAAACATAAGATGTTATTATTTTGATTTTAAAAAAAATCTAATTTAATTTTTAAATTATAGTTTTTAAAAGATACAATTTATTATAATAAAATTTTAAAAAAATACGATTTATTATTAAAATAATATACAACCGTTATAACATTATAGACTAATTGACTAATATTTTAATGATTGTAATGTTAATTTAAATTTTTTATTGAATCAAAAACCAAATAACAATCCTATACTTTAAAAAACTAAAATAATAGTATTCTCATTATTGTTCGTCAACAATACAAAAACGATAGCACGTTGGTGAGAAAATTAACTTGTTCAAAAGGGAATTTAAAAATAAAAATAAAAATAAAAATAAAATTAATTGCAATATTTTATAAAGGAAAGTGAAAGGAAGGAGCGAAAGAGCCTTATTAAGTTGGTGGGATTTGTAGAATTGAATTGAATCAAATATAAACATTTGAAATGTATAATATTAAACTCTTCGCCAACGTTTTCGTGTCCAACTTTGGAGGGAAATAAACTTTTTTTGGCAATTGATTATATGTGGTCTAATTGAAATCGCACGATGATACTTGGACCAAAAGTGGTAATCTTATGACTTATATATTACTCTTTTTTTTTTTGGGTAACATAACTTAATTATATATGAATTTTAACCCTCACGTGGCCAAATATTTATTATACATTATTACATGATTCCATTTCGATGTTTTACCGTTTACCCTTGGTTCTGTTTTCCGTGGTCCGAAATTGGAAAATCAATTTTGTTGTCCGATGGGAAACTTCCTAGGTTTTGAGAGCTAAATTAGCAAAAGATAAAATCTTTGGAATGTTTCTAAGTTTTGTAAATCAAAATAAAAAAGTTAATAAGACAAAATGAATAAATATTTGTTTTTGCCTAATTGATTTATATATTCTTTTTTTATTAGTCCACGTTGTTTGTTTTTTACAAAGTCTCAAGTGTTAGTTGTGAAGGTAATTTTTCAAATATATTTAAATTTTTTTAATAGTTATATTAATGTAATAAAATTAAATAATTTAATATATCACTTGGTCAATAATTATTACAATGGGAAGTTTAATTAAAACCAATGCATCTTTTAAGTTATCAAATGTTACAATATTTTTCAATAGTTATTTTTTTTCCACCAATTGATATGAGTTTCTCTATAAATAGAGACACTTTAGAGGCATATCTTTTTTATGTTACATGTATTTCTGAATCATTTCTTCTTTTTTCAAGTGCATGAGAGTAAATGAATGAACTTTATTATGTAAACTATCATTGGTCGATAGACTTGATGTGAATGTGCAATTCACTCCAAGGATTCCAAAGTATCATGAAGGAGATTTTCTGGTTAACCCGTTTGCATCCAATTTATATAGATTGATGGAGCGAATCGAACCTAAAGCTTAGTGTGATATACACGTTTTAGAATTTATGTGTGCAACTTTCATCGTCGTCAATTTCATCATCTTCTTGTTCAAGATTTGCAACATACCCCCAACAAAAGATCCAACAACCTATTGGTTCGAATTTTGATTTATTTGTAATTAACTAATAACTGCAATTTTAAAAGAGATGAACACTCGCAAAATTATTTATTCATGACTATGGTGAAAGTTACACAATTATATACATGTGTTTCAAATATATGCAACCATGATATAAGTTTGAAAGTTTATTTTATTTGATTATTATAGTCACTACGCGAAAAATGGTATTTTACAGCGCATTTTTTAAGCCATTTACAGCGCTTTTCCAAAGAATTAAGCGCAGTAGTATCCAGCGCTGTAAAAAGATACAACAACGCTCTTTAAAATTAAAAAAGCGCTGTAAATCTCTTCTAAAAACGCGCTGCTTGTTGTATTAGTTTTTACGGCGCTTTTAAAAAAAGCGCTGTAATATCCATTCCTTTATTTCAATTAGATCTCTTTCTGGGATTTATAACAACAATCTCCTTCATGAATCGTAATATACAGTATCCACAGTCTATGTTGTTAGTTTGACGAGAGCACTATAAAATAAAACATATAAGTCAATAAATATTTGTAGATTGATTGTTAATGAAATTTTAAAGCCATACATTTCAAACCTTTATTGGAATCCATGTGATTTATTTGATTTTTTGCTTCGACACTGTAGCACCCATTTGAGCTCGAAAAACTTGTAAAACACTATCAAATAAATGTGATTATTAGCATTAACAGACACATTATATATATATATAAGAATAAATGAATAAATGAATACAATACCTGAAGAGTGCGAAGAAATACATAGAGTTCATAGGGTTACGGTTTCGTTTAAGAAGAAACAGCGAGAATGTGCAGAAATACGAACGGTTCGTAGGACAGAGTAGGGTTCTCATTGAGAAGAGTACGTAATAATGTTTGTAGGGATAGTAACAAATATGGAGATGATTTGCAATGGAGATGGTTAACAATATGGTTCGTAGGGACATTAGGGTTCGCAATGAGAAGGATAATGAAGAGGAGAAGGACACTGAAGTGTAGTGAAGTTTATGTAATAAGAGGAAACTGAAGCGATTTACTGTTATATTTTATTTTTTTAAAAGCCTATTACAACGCTTTTTTTAAAAAGCGCTGTAAAAGACCTCCTTATTTTACTTTAAAAGCCTATTACAACGCTTTTTTTAAAAAGCGCTGTAAAAGACCTTTTTACTTTTTAAAAGCCCATTACAGCGCTTTTTTAAAGAGCGCTGTAAAGACCTCCTTATTTATATTTTTAAAAGCCTATTACAGCGCTTTTTTTAAAGAGCGCTGTAAAAGACCTCCTTATTTTACTTTTAAAAGCCTATTACAACGCTTTTTTAAAAAAGCGCTATAAAAGACCTCCTTATTTTTATTTTTTAAAAGCCTATTACATCGCTTTTTTAAAGAGCGCTGTAAAAGACCTCCTTATTTTATTTTTTTGAAAGTCTATTACAGCGCTTTTTTACAGACTTTTTAAAGCGCTTGTCCAAAAGCGCTGTAAAAGACCTCCTTATTTTTTTTAAAAAACCTTTTTACAGCACTTTTCCAAAAAGCGCTCTAATAGGTCCTTTAATTATGTGAAATCAAAGTCTTTTACAGCGCTTTTTTTTACAGCGCTTGTCAAAATAGCGCTGTTGTATCCTCCGTTATTTTTAAAATATCATACAACAGCACTTGTATTTAATAAGCGCTATAAAAGACGCGCTATAAAATGTCATTTTTGGCGTACTGAGTTTACAAAATTTGCATTTAAATTTATTTTGATGCATGATTGTTAGTTTTAAGTTTTCCTATAACATGAATAAATTTAATACTATAATTTTTCACCATCAGAATGATTTGAAAAATGGTAGATAGTTATTTTTGAAAATCTAAACCTTTTTCTTTTGGAATCAAACGTGTTTGAAAGTATACGTTTGGAAGGTATACAATTGAAAATTTTTGTGAATAGTTGTGTTGTTTCACGTTGGATTATGATTGTATCATTGTCAATGAAAGTCTTGTTTTTTTTTTTTTATTTGGATAGAATGTTTATCCTTTTTCATACCAAATATAAATATGTGGTATTAGATCAAGAAAGGTTGGAGATCTAATGGGATAGAAAACACACATCTGATCATGTTAATTAGACGTTTACAATTACTTTCAATTATAACCTTTTTTAAGACTACATTTCAAGCCACACTAATACCATGAAGAAAAGCCAAGCATAAACAAAACTAACATTTCCAATGCCTAAGTTGCCATAGTAACTAGTGCAATAATTTCCATTTTCATCGCGAATAAGCCCACCAAAAGAGGAATTTTGAGTTATAGGTTGGAAGGCACCATCAACATTCACCTTATAATAGCCAAATAAGTGTGCTTTTCAAGTAGTCTTAGTACTAGTGTTCTTGCTTTCCAAAATTATTGGGGGTTTACTTGTCTCTTTAACAACTAGATGAACATGATATTGAGTTTTAATTTAGAAATTCATGTACAAATTAGAAGAGTTTGAAAAAACAAATTCATTCCTATCCTTCCAAAAAAAACCTTCAAACAATGACACCAAAGCAACTAGGTCATGATCAAAGAAAACAACAATTATTATTAGTAAAAAATTACAATTCAAAACTTTTCATATTAATATGTCTTCTATTCTATATTAGTAAAAAAAAAAAAAATCCATGAACTAGTTTTCAAATGAAAGACCTAACGATATTTAGACCAAATAACTCCATAGTTAATGATATTATTTCATATCGAATTATTGATTAGTTTTGCAAATTTAATGGAAATCCAAGATTTATCTTTTTTAAATGGGCTCCACTCCACTTTGGCATGATTAAGTGAATTTGGCTAACTTTGTAAAGGAGAAGAACAAATAGTCTTAGTAATCCTATTAAATATGAATTATTAAATCACTGAGTACTATTTTTACGATAAGAGAAGAATTAGGTGAAATATGATACTATTTTTAACTGTATGAAATATTTAATTAGCTAATAAGGGTGATTTAGTTTTTTGGCTAAGAAATAGATGTTACTTTGAAAACAGATGGCAGACTTGTTCATAAGGCCTTGGGCTTATTTGGCCCATAACTTTTGGTGGCTAAATATCAAGAACAAAGTTGGGCTAACAAATTTTGGGCCAATACGTGGATTGAGATTCCTTCTGACATTCTATCTATATTAGGCGTATTGTATAAAGACAAATTTACTCATGGTGACTCCTTATAGTTTCTTATTTAACAGCAATTCTTAAAAGAATATATCAATAAATTATTTACAAATGATCCTTTATTTGGACAATAAATTTTCATTGAAAGGATATTAAACAATACCAAACCGGTGCGTGTTCTATTAACTAGACATTTCAAACTAACAAGTCACAAAGTCCTAAGAATTAGGAAGAAAAATGTTGAAATGCATCGGATATCTACAATCTCACCGAGAGTTTCTAAGCCACATTCTTTTCCTACAAATTAGAGGATTTGTAGGTGTTTCATCATTTCATCCAAGAGAATAAATCAAAATTGAAAACAGCAAGAAAGAAAGTCTTGTTTCCATTGTAGTTTGATGAAAGTTGAGAGATATTATATACCATCCATGTTAGGTGAAATTGAGAGATCCTCTTATGTCAAGAGAGTTGTTTAAAACTTGTAAGCCTATTTTTCAATAGTGGAGATATTTTATTTAATTAGGTCACGTGGTTTTTCCAAGAGAATTTTTCACATAAAAATTCTTGGTGTGATTCTTCTTTTCACGAATTTACTTTTGCTTCTCTAAGTAGTGCTTACTTTTAGGGGTGGGAATAGGCCAGGCCAGGCTAGGCTTTGAAAGGCCTGAGTCTGGCCTACGATAAATTTTTGAGGCCTAAGTCTGGCCTACGGCCTATGATAGGCTTTTTTTCCGGCATGAGCCTGGCCTACGGCCTATCATGGCCTGGCCTGTAAGCCTATTTAAAAGCCTTATTCACATTAAAAAATAATTTTTCTAACAAAATAATTTAAAAAAATATGAAACAAACACCCTTTAAACCCTAAAAGATGATTTTTGGTTTAAAAGAATAATTTTTTTATTAAAACAAACACACCCATTATTATCTCTCAAACAAATGGTCTCAAACAAACTCAGATTATTACCTCTCAAACAAATCATCTCGTGCAACATCATATTTAGTAATAATATATTATATATATATATATATATATAAAGGTAATAAATAAACAATTATCTATAGCTACATGATGCTCTACCCATATCGATTTATATGATTCTCCATATACCAATACTAATGTGTATATGTATATATATATTAAATAAAAAAAAATGATTTTTATAACAAAATAATTTTTTTTAAATATGAAAACAAATACCTTTTAAACCTAAAAAAATAGTTTTTTGGTTTAAAAGAATAAATTTTTTATTGAAACAAACGCACCTATTATTATCTCTCAAACAACTCAGAATATTACTCTAAACAAATCCTCTCAAACAACTCGGAATATTACCTCTCAAACAAACTCATATTCAGTAATAATAAACAATTAGGGTTTCTAAATTATATACTAATAATATTATAAAGATAACAAATAATAGTATTGATTTTTATAAAATAAAGTAACAAATAAATATATCGATTTTTAAAAAAAATATGTTGTTTTCATACATGTTTGTTGGAGTGAGTGCAATGGAAATTAGAAGAAGAAAAATAGAGAATGGAAAACATATAAAATATATATAGGCGGCCTGTCAGGCTTAATAGGCTTTTTTACAAGCCTGAGCCTGACCTATTTACATAAATAGGCTTTAAAAACAGCCTGAGCCTGACCTTTTTACAAGCCTGAGCCTGAGCCTGACCTTTTTATGTCTGAGTCTGACTTACTATTAGTCATAGACCAATTTTTAATGTCTGATTTGACATTTTTCAACGTCGACAATGCTTGGAAGCCTGTTTAGAGCTTACTTCACAATTTTTTTACGAAAGTCTACGTCATTCAAATGGTGAGTAATGTAAGCTTTTGTAAATAGAATAACAAGTTAATATGTCAACGTATTTAAGTTATACTTTAATATCTAAAATGAAATTTTAAAGAATATAATATTATATGGCATTCTATTTCATTATATATTTATAATAATACTTTAAAATATGATAAAAATTGATATAAAATCATTATGTTTAAATTACATAAAATGTTGTCAAATTTATATTTTAAACAAAGTACAAAACTTAATATTGTAAGAATAATTATAATAAAAGAATTGATTTATATTTAATTAAGTTGTCTGGTCTCCTAGACCTTAAATTTTTTTTAAGCGGTTTAAAGTCTGAAATTTTTAACTGAATAAACTTTTGAAAAATGGTTTGGCTTGGGTTATATATAAAAAGATTGACCTGACCTAGGCGTGCTGTAGGCTAAGCCATAGGCTCCAATTAGTCGATCTGACATATTGCTACATGTAAGGCCCATAATTTTAAAGTACACTTTATGTATTTTATATGTTTTAGATTTTGGCTCGGAGGCTTTTTAGCCAAAGTTAATAATATTATGGAGTTTATAGGATCAAAAAGTTATTTTGACACCGTTTAGAATTACCCGTCGATAAATAAATTTAAATTAAGTGCGGTAAATCCTTTACGGAGAATTTAATGCGTTACGGTTGAAATGGTAATTTAACAAATATCTAGATATTTTTGAGATATTTGTTAAGTTATATTTATATATATATATATATATATATATATATATATATATATATGTTTGCTTGGAGAGAATAGAAAGAAAGGAAATTAGAAGGAAGGAAAAGGAAAAGAAAGGTTATATAAAGGAAAGAAGGAAATAGAAAGGAGGGAAAAACAAAGAAAGGAAAAAGGAAGGAAAGAAAATTCAGAATTCCATCTTCTTCCTCCCTACGCGTCCCCCCATTTTCCCTTCTCCTCCATTTTCGTCTTTCGTTGCTTTCTTTCTTCAAGACTAGTAACCCAAGGTTGGGTGAGTGTTAGAACAAGGATTTCGCAACTCCACTCTTCCTCTTTGATTCGAAAACGAAGAAAAACGGTATTTGAGATTCAAACACAAACCCCTCCGTTTCTTCTAGATCCAAGCTTCATTTCGCAAAGAGTTAGAAGGGAAAGTTGCTCACTACCACGCCACGGTGCTAGGGGACCAATTTGGAGGCGACGTTGCGAGCAAAGATTTTACCGAATTTACTCATGGTGTTGTAATCGTACGTTAGAGCTAACGTTAAGGTAAGGGCTCCTTCCAAACTTTTAGTTTGCATCTAGGGCCTTATCTGTGGTTGTGTGGGAACGATTTTTGTTAGGATTGGAGTATTGTTTTGGGAAAAATGAATTTAAACTCATTTATGTATGATTTTGAGTAAATGAGACTTGTGTGTTTGAGTAGTGGATTGCGTCGATTTGTGTTCGTTGTTTTTGACGTGCTCTTAATTGATATTGATGAAATTTGATATGTGTATGGTTGGATTTTGTGAATAAATGAATTGATGTGTTTTGATGTGGGTTGAAAGTATGTTTGAGTTTGTTTTGTGTGGAATTTGAAAACCATTAAGTTAAACGAGGATTAAGAATGGGGAATCTCTTAATGTCTTGTTCACTTAATGTGTGTTTGTTTGTGAAAAATCGTTTAAGTTAACTGAGCGTTAAGAATGGGGAATCTCTTAATGTCTTGGTTACTTAATATTTGTTTTGGAAAATTGTTAAGTTAACTGGGCGTTAAGAATGGGGAATCTCTTAATGTCTCGGTTACTTAATGTTTGTTTTTGAAAATCGTTTATGTAAATGAGTATTAAGAATGGGGAATCTCTTAATGTCTTGTTTACTGAATGTTTTGTTTTGAAAATCGTTTAAGTTAACTGGGCGTTAAGAATGGGGAATCTCTTAATGTCTTGGTTACTTAATATTTGTTTTGGAAAATTGTTAAGTTAACTGGGCGTTAAGAATGGGGAATCTCTTAATGTCTCGGTTACTTACTATTTGTTTTTGAAAATCGTTTAAGTAAATGAGTATTAAGAATGGGGAATCTCTTAATGTCTTGTTTACTGAATGTTTTGTTTTGAAAATCGTTTAAGTTAACTGGGCGTTAAGAATGGAGAATCTCTTAATGTCTTGGTTACTTAATATTTGTTTTGAAAATCGTTTAAGTTAACTGGGCGTTAAGAACGGGGAATCTCTTAATGTCTCGGTTACTTAATGTTTGTTTTTGAAAATCGTTTCAGTAAATGAGTATTAAGAATGGGGAATCTCTTAATGTCTTGTTTACTGAATGTTTTGTTTTGAAAATCGTTTAAGTTAACTGGGCGTTAAGAATGGGGAATCTCTTAATGTCTTGGTTACTTAATATTTGTTTTGAAAAATCGTTTAAGTTAACTGGGCGTTAAGAAGGGAATCTCTTAATGTCTCGGTTACTTAATGTTTGTTTTTTTGAAAATCGTTTCAGTAAAGGAGTATTAAGAATGGGGAATCTCTTAATGTCTCGTTTACTGAATGTTTTGTTTTGAAAAATCGTTTAAGTTAACTGGGCGTTAAGAATGGGGAATCTCTTAATGTCTTGGTTACTTAACATTTGTTTTGAAAATCGTTTAAGTTAAATAAGTATTAAGAATGGGGAATCTCTTAATGACTTATTTACTTTATGTTTGTTTTGGTAAATCGTGCAGACCCGGGAGAGGTGGCACCTTGGTAAACGGTACGGGCCCGTGATAGGCAGTACGTTTACGATTTACGTTTGGTAAGTTGTGCAGACCCGTGATAGGTGGCACCTCGGTAAACAGTACGGACCCGTGATAGGTAGTACGTTTACGACTTACGTTCCTTAGGGAATTGTGTTTGTCCATGAGAGACTGCATAGGGGTTTGTCCGTGAGAGACTACGCTCTGGTTTAAGTTAGATGAGAATTAAGAATGGGGAATCTCTTAATGTCTCGTTTACTTATGTATGTTTTGGTAAATCGTGCAGACCCGTGATAGGTGGCACCTTGGTAAACGGTACGGGCCCGTGATAGACAGTACGTTTACGATTTACGTTTGGTAAGTTGTGCAGACCCGGGATAGGTGGCACCTCGGTAAACAGTACGGACCCGTGATAGGTAGTACGTTTACGACTTACGTTCCTTAGGGAATTGTGTTTGTCCGTGAGAGACTGCACAAGTGTTTGTCCGTGAGAGACTACACCCTGTTAAATTGTGAATTGTTGGTTCATTTGGTATGTGTAGTAATTGTGTTATAAGTGTTATGTTTTGGAATTTGGTGATAAGATGTTGGATTGCAATACCATTTTGAAACCCATGATGTTGTATTAATTGTGTTATAAATGTTAAGTGTTATGTTTTGGAATTTGGTGATAACATGTTTGCTTGCAATACTATTTAGAAACTAATGAAGTTATAGCGATTGCGTTATCAGTGCTAAGTGTTAGGATTTGAGATTATGTATGAATGTGATTGATTGGCCAATCAGGGATTATCAGGGACTTGGCTAAAGTAACAAAATCGATTGGCCAATCGATTTTGTAATCAGTTTTTCAATATCATTTAAGAAATCGATTTGGCAATCGATTGACCCTTAAGTCAAGAACTCAACAAAGCTGTCAAAATCGATTTGGCAATCGATTTGCTGACACAGGAACTCAGCAAAACTGACAAAATCGATTTGGCAATCGATTTGGCAACACAGGAACTCAGCAAAAACTGACCAAATCGATTTGGCAATCGATTGGCTCAGTAGGAACCCTTATTTTGAGTTAGATAATCGATTGCTCAATTGATTTATCAATGCTTTGGTCAGTTATGTATTACTTGATGTTTTGAGAACTTTATTTTGATTTCATTTTTAATTGGCAAGCATTATATGATCTTTTCGCATATGTAAAATCCCGTTAAGGTGCATGCTTAGTTGAAAAGTTATTTTGAGCATTTACAAACTAAATTGTTATGTGTTAACTGTTATTTTCGGTTGGTGACCCTTTACAATTATTGTGGAAATCTGGGCTTTGCCCTCAGATGAGAGTCAGGACGATCCTACCGGTTCGTACCCTACGGACGGAAATGGAGATAGGAACGCTTGACTGCAGCTACGTTAGGAGGATCTCACGGGCCGCGTGGAGATCACTCAGGGTGTTTAGTTGTGTTGTAAAATGATCAGATTAGGTTGACATAGAGGGATCATATGTCTTTCTTTTGTATTGTATTTATTTTAAAATAGAAGACTGTACCTATACTAATATTGTCAGCTTGACATGTTATTTTCGATGGGTTACATGTACCAACTTTTGACGTGTAAATACTTTGGATTCATATTTTCAAAAACTATTCCGCTGCTTGTAAATTCTGTTGACTTAATCGTCGTTGTGTTACGACTTAAATATTTATCCAATGTATTTTACCTTATTTAATTCTCTATTTTATTTTAATTCTTTTGAAAAAAAAAATACACACCCTCGCTTAGAAAAACGGGGTGTTACATTGTGGTATCAGAGCTTTGATTTGGTTTTCTTTGGGGGCTGTGGAACCTCTAGTTCTAGATTGTAGGTTAGGAGTTGTTATCTGATCATGTGTCGGTTTAGGTGGTTTGAGTTGTCAAGTTCATAATAATTATTATGTGCGGTTGTCGTCGGAAGTTATTCTTAGAATTATTGAAGTTGTGTTAAGACTCTACTTGATGATGGTTTTATAGGAAAACCATGCTGCCAAGGAGGAATGACGTTCCGAGAACCAATGCCAGTAGGGATGATCGAATGGCGGAGGCTATGAATAACATGGCTGCTTCTGTTGCTGCACAGACTGCTGCCAAGACTCAACGCGATCTCGAAAAGAGGGGAAGAGAGATCCGTGCTGCAGAGTCAAGAGGATTAAAAGACTTTCGTCGTTACAATCCTCCCAAGTTTGAGGGGACTGAGAATTCAGAGAAAGCGGATCAATGGATCCAAGAAGTGGAGAAGATCTTCGAAATGATTAACTGTCAGGCGGGAGTGAGGGTCAACTATGCCACTTATATGCTACTAGGAGATGCTGAGTACTGGTGGAGGAGTACAAGGTTGTTGATGAGATCAGCTCACGAGGAGGTGAACTGGGAATCTTTCAAAGGGAAGTTTTTCGACAAATACTTCCCGATGAGTACCAGGACTAGACTGGGTGATGATTTCCTGAAACTACATCAGGGGAACATGACCGTGGGCGAATATGCTGCTAAGTTTGAATCACTATCAAGGCATTTCAGATTTTTCCGTGAAGAGATTGACGAGCCATTCTTGTGTCATCGTTTCCAAGACGGACTAAAGTATGAGATTCAAGACTTTGTCTTACCCTTGGGAATTCAACATTTCCAGGTTCTTGTGGAAAAATGTAGAGAAGTTGAGGATATGAAGAATAAGAGAGCTAGCCGAGGAGGGAATTTTAACTCAGGAGGACCTAGTCGGGCGAAGTATCAGAACAAGGGAAAACAGGTTGCTAAATCTTATAATCGACCACATGATAACAACGGGGGACAGAATAACCCAGGGAACCAAAACTTTGGGAGACAAGTGGGACAATGTATACGATGTTTCCGATGTGGAGAAGAGAGACATTATGCTTATGCTTGTACCTTTAACAGTACTACTTGCTACAATTGCCATAAACCAGGGCACTTTGCAAGGAATTGCAAGGCTCCGAAGGTGGAACCAATGGTGAATGTAGCTAGGATTACTCTCCCTACTACTAGAGGACATGTTTATTGCGTCGGCGCTGAAGTTGGAAATTTATCTAGCGATCTGATTCAATATGACTGTGCGATTACAGGTAACCCCCTAACTACACTTTCTGATTCGGGGACAACCCATTCCTTCATTGCTATGGATTGTGTAAATTGTTTGGTGTTGTCTGTGTCTGCTTTACTGCTAAGACTTTGACAGTAAATTATGCATGTTTACATTGTCAAATAACTATTCAGAATAGGGACTTCTCGATTAATCTGATTTGTTTACCTCTACATTAACCCAAGATCATTCTTGGTACGGATGGGAAGCCCTATCATTAGGTAATGATACATTGTACTCAATGTGTCGGTGTCATACTTAGTGTTTAGGTTTGGTACTAGATGGATGTTCCGTATAAGGTGGAACATCAGCGACCTGCTGGGGTGTTGCAACGTTTAGAGATTACATGGAGTACCATCGAGTATTGTATGAGACCGTGATATGAAGTTCACATCACATTTTTGGGGAACATTGCGCGAAGCCTTGGGAACGAAACTACGATTGAGTTCACCTACAACAATAGTTTCCACGCAAGTATTGGAATGGCACCATGTGAGGCTTTCTATGGGCGCAAGTGTCAAACGCCTTTGTGTTGGTATAAGGACGGTGAATCTATGATTGTCGGACCAGAGATGGTGCAACAGACCACAGCTAAGGTAAAGAAAATCAAGGAGAAAATGAAGACGCCACAAGATCGTCAGAAGAGTTACGCGGACAAGCGTCGCAGATTTTTGAATTCGAACAGGGTGACCATGTATTTCTGAGAGTCACACCTACTACTGGAGTAGGTAGAGCCTTGAAATCGAAGAAGTTGACTCCGAAATTCATTTGACCATATCAATTTCTGCACGAATTGGGCCTGTTGCTTATCGGATTGCATTGCCTCCGATACTGTCCAACATTCATGACGTGTTTTCATGTATCACAGTTTGAGGAAATATCTTGCAGATCCATCTCATGTGATCGACCAAACACAATCCGACTGAAGGATAACTTGACATTCGAAGTACCACCTGTGAGAATTGAGGACAGGAAGATTAAGCGATTGAGGACCAGGATGTCGTTGGTCAAGGTGATTTGGAACCCAATTACTGGAGATGCGACTTGGGAATTGGAGAGCAAGATGAGAGAACAACACCCAGAGCTATTTATCGACGCATAGTTTCGAGGACGAAACAAATTTTAGGGGGGGGAGTAATGTAAGACCCATAATTTTAAAGTACACTTTATGTATTTTATATGTTTTTGGATTTTGGCTCGGAGGCTTTTTAGCCAAAGTTAATAATATTATGGAGTTTATAGGATCAAAAAGTTATTTTTGACACCGTTTAGAATTACCCGTCGATAAATAAATTTAAATTAATGCGGTAAATCCTTTACGGAGAATTTAACAAATATCTAGATATTTTGAGATATTTGTTAAGTTATATTAATATATATATATATATATATAATATGTTTGCTTGGAGAGAATAGAAAGAAAGGAAATTAGAAGGAAGGAAAAGGAAAAGAAAATGTTATATAAGGAAAGAAGGAAATAGAAAGGAGGGAAAAACAAAGAAAAGGAAAAAGGAAGGAAAGAAATTCAGAATTCCTTCTTCTTCCTCCTACGCGTCCCCATTTTCCTTTCTCCATTTTCGTCTTTCGTTGCTTTCTTTCTTCAGACTAGTAACCCAAGGTTGGGTGAGTGTTAGAACAAGGATTTCGCACTCCACTCTTCCTCTTTGATTCGAAAACGAAGAAAAACGGTGTTTGAGATTCAAACACAAACCCCTCCGTTTCTTCTAGATCCAAGCTTCATTTCGCGAAGAGTTAGAAGGGAAAGTTGCTCACTACCACCCCACGGTGCTAGGGGACAATTTGGAGGCGACGTTGCGAGCGAAGATTTTACCGAATTTTACTCACTGGTGCTGTAATCCGTACGTTAGAGCTAACGTTAAAGGTAAGGGCTCCTTCCAAACTTTTAGTTTGCATCTAGGGCCTTATCTGTGGTTGTGTGGGAAGATTTTTGTTAGGATTGGAGTATTGTTTTGGAAAAAATGATTTAAACTCATTATATGTATGATTTTGAGTAAATGAGACTTGTGTGTTTGAGTAGTGGATTGTGTCGATTTGTGTTCGTGTTTTTTGACGTGCTCTAATTGATATTGATGAAATTTGATATGTGTTATGGTTGGATTTTGTGATAAATGAATTGATGTGTTTTGATGTGGGTTGAAAGAATGTTTGAGTTTGTTTTGTGTGGAATTTGAAAACCATTAAGTTAAACGAGGATTAAGAATGGGGAATCTCTTAATGTCTTGTTCACTTAATGTGTGTTTGTTTGTGAAAAATCGTTTAAGTTAACTGGGCGTTAAGAATGGGGAATCTCTTAATGTCTTGGTTACTTAATATTGTTTGGAAAATTGTTAAGTATACTGGGCGTTAAGAATGGGGAATCTCTAATGTCTTCGGTTACTTAATATTTGTTTTGAAAATCGTTTCAGTATGAGTATTAAGAATGGGGAATCTCTTAATGTCTTGTTTACTGAATGTTTTGTTTTGAAAATCGTTTAAGTTAACTGGGCGTAAGAATGGGGATCTCTTAATGTCTTGGTTACTTAAATATTTGTTTTGGAAAATTGTTAAGTAATTGGGCGTTAAGAATGGGGAATCTCTTAATGTCTGGTTACTTAATGTTTGTTTTGAAATCGTTTAAGTAAATGAGTTTTAAGAATGGGGAATCTCTTAATGTCTTGTTTACTGAATGTTAGTTTTGAAAATCGTTTAAGTTAACTGGGCGTTAAGATGGGAATCTCTTAATGTCTTGGTTACTTAATATTTGTTTTGAAAATCGTTTAGTTAACTGGGCGTTAAGAAACGGGGAGATCTCTTAATGTCTCGGTTACTGTAATGTTTGTTTTTGAAAATCGTTCAGTAAATGAGTATTAAGATGGGGAATCTCTTAATGTCTTGTTTATGAATGTTTTTTTTTTGAAAATCGTTTAAGTTAACTGGCGTATAAGAATGGAATCTCTTAATGGTCTTGGTACTTCATATTTGTTTTGAAAATCGTTTAAGTAAACTGTGGCGTTAAGAACGGGGAATCTCTTAATGTCTCGGTTACTTAATGTTGTTTTTTTGAAATCGTTTCAGTAAAGGAGTATTAAGAATGCGGGAATCTCTTAATGTCTCGTTTACTGAATGTTTTTTTTTTGAAAATCGTTTAAGTAATTGTGCGTTAAGAAGGATCTCTTAATGTCTGTTACTTAATTTTGTTTTGAAATCGTTTAAGTTAAGATAAAGTGTAATTAAGATGGGGAATCTCTTAATGACTTATTTACTTTATGTTTGTTTTGGTAAATCGTGTCAGACCCGGGATAGGTGGCACACTTGGTAAACGGTACGGGCCGTGATAGGCAGATCGTTTACGATTTACCGTTTGGTAATTTGTGCAGACCCGTGAAGGATGGACCTCGTAAACAGTATGGAGCCCGTGATAGGTAGGTACGTTTACGACTTACGTTCCTTAGGGAATTGTGTTTTGTCGTGAGAGACTGCAAATGAGAGACTACGCCTGGTTTAAGTTAGATGAGAATTAAGAATGGGAATCTCTTAATGTCTCGTTTACTTATGTATGTTTTGGTAATCGTGCAGACCCGTGATAGGTGGCACATTGGTAAACGGTACGGGCCCGTGATAGACAGTACATTACGATTTATGTTGGTAAAAGTTGTACTGACCCGGGATAGGTGGCACCTCGGTAAACAGTACGGACCCGTGATAGGTAGTACGTTTACGACTTACGTTCCTTAGGAACTTGTGTTGTGTCCGTGAGAGACGCACATGTGTTTGTCGTGAGAGACTACACCCGTTAAATTGGTGAATTGTTGGTTCATTGGTATGTGTAGTAATTGTGTTATATAGTGTTATGTTTTGGAATTTGTGATAACATGTTGCTTGCAAATACTATTTCGAAACTAATGATGTTATTAGCGATTGCGTTAATCAAGTGCTAAGTGTTAGAATAGATTATGTGAATTGATTGAGTTAGTTATAATTTTTGAAAGAAATACACAGGGACATCGATTTTCCCAATCGATTGGATACGGGTCACAGGGACTGGCTAAAGTAAACAAATCGTTGGCCACTCGATTTTTGTAAATCAGTTTTCAATATCATTTTAGAAATCGATTTCGGCATGATTGGACCCTTAAGTCGGAACTCAGCACCAGCTGTCAAAATCGATTGGCAATGATTTGGTGAAAGGAACTCAGCAAAACTGCAAAATCGATTTGGGCAACACAGGAACTCAGCAAAACTGACCAACATCGATTTGGAATCATTGGCTCAGTAGAACCACTTATTTTGAGTTAGATAATCGATTGCTCAATGATTTTCAATGCTTTGGTCAGTTATTAATTACTTGATGTTTTGAGAACTTTATTTGATTTCATTTTTAATTGGAAGCATTATATGATCTTTTCGCATATGTAAAATCCCGTTAAGGTGCATGCTTAGTTGAAAAGTTATTTGAGCATTTACAAATAAATTGTTTGTTGTTAATGTTATTTTCGGTTGGTGACTCCTTTACATATTGTGGAAAATTCTGGGCTTTGCCCTAAGATGAGAGTCAGGACGATCTACCGTTTCGGTACCCTACAGACGGAAATGGAGATAGGAACGCTTGATGCGCTACGTTAGGAGGGATCTACGGGGCGCGTGGAAGATACTCAGGGTGTTTAGTTGTGTTGTAAAATGATCGATTAGGTTGACATAGAGGGATCAGATGTTTTCTTTGTACTTGTATTTATTTTAAAATGGGAAGACTCGTACATACTAATATTGTTCAGCTTGAACATGTTTTTTTGATGGGTTACATTACCTACCTTTTGACGTGTAAATACTTGGCTTGTATTTCAAAAACTATTCCCTGCTGTAAATTCTGTTGATTAATCGTCGTTGTGTTACGACTTAAATATTTTCCAAATGTTTTTACCTTATTTAATTCTCTGTTTTATTTTAATTCTTTTGAAAAAAAAAAATACACCATTCGTTAGAAACGAGGTGTTCCCTACAACTAAACGTTTGACTCCGTAACATGGACTATACCTTCGGGGAATTTAAGATAAATCATAGAACATTTTGGCCTGACAACATTTAAAAGGATTAAGTTAAATTTTTTAAAGATATTTATATAGTATATACATACATTAGAGGTGTCAAAACAGACTACGGGTTTCGTACAGGTTAGCAACTAAGTAGCATACCTTTTTGTGGGCTATGGTTACAAATCCTTATAATATCTTATCACAAATTGTTAACCCGGACCGTCCGTACAAGCAGACTACAAGTTTCGGAGTGGTCCAAATACTTTATTTAACTAAATTATTTTTATTTTATAAAAAAAATATGACTTAGAAATATATATTTAATTTATTTTGTAAGTTTGTGTTCTTTTTTTGTGCCTTGCAATTTCTTTGTTGATTTTGGCTTATGCATATAGTTTTTGTTTGTTTTTAAATTGTTTTCTCTCTTTAAAATTTTCTGAAATGGAGCCCTCTGGAATATATTACATTTTATGATTTTAAGTGTGCTCTCATTATAAGCAATATAAAGAATGCAGACCACCAATTTTGCAAACACTAAGACAAAAACTAAAAATCAATAACAAAAGTATTTACAAGGACAAAATCAACCAAAAAATTTCAAAGCATAAAATATAAAAAGCCTGCATATTATAATACTATATAGACCCAATGATAATTGAAGCCAAAATATATTTTTCATCTAACTAATTTAACTCAAACAAAATAAATTGAAACCTAAAAGCATTTTTATTCACATAATTAAATTTAAAAATGTGATACAAATAATTTAAAGTACTACTAAAACTAAATAAAAATAAGCTATAATAATAAAAAACGATATTTAATAATTATTAAAGAAATTTATATTTTCTCATAAAGTATATAATATGTGGCGTTCACAATACATATATACATGTTCATTAGATTATTAATTATTATAAATAACCAGAAATACTAATATATTGTTAATGTACTTCTGCACTTATATTTGTAGTTGAATTTAAATTCAGATAAATATATTAGCTAATGGTCCGGTTTGTAGACTATCCGAGTCTAATCGGTAATTTACCCGATAACATTTCCGATTTTATTGTGTCAGGATTAAAAGTTTCATATAATTAGGTTGAAAATGATACTTAACTTATATTTTTACGGTCGGTCCCATTAATTAGATTAAGCACATTTTTGACAAATTCTATGTTCAATGGGGTGGAATTCTGTTAAGTATTTGATGGCCATGTCGACAGAGAAATAGAGAGAAAAAAAAAGCATTTAAATTCTTAATTTATGTAAATTGATTATTTATTTTTCTCTCATAAATAGATCCTCAAATATTCCTATATATGTTCATAGCATTATAACTTATGGATTATTTAATGATTTTTAATGATAGATATGGTTTTTTGATCGTCAACTTCCTATAAAGATTAATTTAATGACTTAATTGTTTTCTTTATGATATTATGACTTAGTATTATGTAACTTGTAGAGTATAGATATAATTTCCTATATTAATGGAATTTTCTTTTATGACTATAGTTTGTCTTGAATGTGGAAATGTACATATGTGGCTCTTTTTCATATAGAACTATGACATCAACATTTAATTATATATCGATCAAAAAGCACATTTCAATAGTTATCACTTGCGATCTTTAACTTAATTTAGTTAACGTTTTAGTTTTCTTTTTTTTTTTTTTTTTTTTTTTTTTTTTTCTGATTCGGTTCTTTTATTTAACTTTAGTGATAATTTGATCTTCTTTATGTTTAAAATGTCAACAATGTTTCCTTTTTTTTACAAAAATTAACAATTCACTCAAAAATTATTAAAAACAAATCCACAAATTACTTAATTTTTGTAATATAAAAAATTTAATGCAAATTCGTACTCAAATCTTCAATAACTCATATTTGTCATTCTTTATTTTATTGAGGATGATAATTGTTTTATGAGTTTGTTTGAATTTTTTATGAATTTTTTGAATTTTTTGAAAAAATTAAGGATAATATTGTTTGAACATTGTTAAAATATAAAGATATCAATTTGTCACTAAAATTAAAAAAAGGGATCAATTCGAAAAAAAAAGAAGATAAAAGCTAAACGTTCCTGAAATTACAGTTAAGAGCATTCAAGTGGTTTTATATATATTTTAGTTAAGAAATTATTTGGGAAAAATAATAGAATGTCGATATGAGGTTTTAACCTTGGATCACAAGTTACATACGACGCTTTGTTATTGTTTATATCTATGAATATGCTGGACGGAGGGGGAAAGATGCATTTTTGTTTAATTTGAACAAAGGTGTAGTTATGATTTACCACTTAGCGGAGTTTATGGAGGTTTTAAGACAAATTTATTGGTTATGTAATTTTTTGGATTTGGCTTGATCTTATAAGCAGACTTTATCATAAAAATATAGGTACAAAAGAGGGGTATTTTGTAGAATCATGGGTTGTAAACTATGCTCATAAAAATTTCAAATTACATAACACTAAGTCTTATATTATAAAAGAAAAACAAATATAGTTTCTGTTGAGAAAAATCTTTCCAAATAGTTTCAATGATAACAAATTAATTAAAAGATTATCATTGTGTTAAATGACTAATATGTGCTTTGAGTGTATTATATAAGAAAACAGGTTCTTATCATTAGACAAAAGGAGAAAAAACTGATTTCAAATATGGAGGTTGGATTCGAAGTGGAGAGACCTCTAGGATGGTGTTCTTCAAATTGCAGAATACTCTCTCGTTGAAAACAAATTGTTTATCATTAATAAAACGCAAAACAGATTAAAGAATGAATAAATAATGCTTTTCAAATAAAGCAGCAAGAGTAAAAAGAAAGGTACCAAGGAATGACTCAATAGGATGGTTATGGTCATATTTGGAAGCAACCAACATCTTGAAAAGCACCATCATATATGGCAAAGACTAAATCGAGACTATATCTTGTATGATTGAAAACATATAAGTAATTGTACAAAAAGACACAACAACAGCCACAAATAGAAGTTCACAATGTTAAAGAGGAAAGAAAAAGGACTTCACTGAGCTTTACATCTAAAATAAAGGAAAGGAAAAGGAACCATGTCCAAAGTCTAGGTAATACTGACTGGTAAGAGGTAGTGCGTGTAAATGGCAAGTTGGATGGATTTCGTCTTATAGAACTTGGACTTTTTTGATTAAGTGCCCAATCGTCAAGAGTTGCTGAACTTGAAATAAATTATGTTTATAAATGCACGAGCTTCGATTATGATACAAACAAATGCATAAGACAAGTTCAAAGCTTAAACAATATCTATGTCTTATTTACAATCTTCATAGAGTCTTTGAATATCATTTGAAGTGTTAGAAAGAGAAACATCAATTCATATACTCTGTATTGTCATTGAGTTACCTGAAATAGTTGAAACTCTATTGTTGTTGGTGCGGCTAAAGAATCAAAGTGTAATCTCCTCTGTGAGAGGTTGATCTGTTTGAACATTAAGTGAATCTCACAAGGGTGTAGATGGGTGCCTTCATTGGGTGACCGTATAAAGTGTGTGTGTATTCTTAAATTTCTTTCTTTTGGGCTGTCTGATTTCATTAAACCATCCTGAG
>PGTU02001841.1:0-28822 GCA_002896215.2 Cicer echinospermum
ACACTTTTGCCTCTTCTGCAATGGTTCGATTATGAGATTCCCTATATACTTTTTATCTTCTTTTAGTGATTGCCTTGAATGATAAACGACACTTAGAGGAAGGAGATGAAATGCATGAGGTTCAGATTGGAGGAGGAGAACTTCAAATGGTTGCTACCATTGAAGGATCTTGGGAAGAAAAGAAAGCGAGAGATGATGGTGATGAATAGTAACAAATATGGTTGTGTGTTAGGATGGGAGGGTAATTATAGTTGGGCGATGAAAAGAATGAAAGTCAGAATGGTTCTATGTACTCATGAGTGAGAGGAAAAGAAAAATGTGTGTTTTTCTCTTTTGATACTTGGTCTTTTTATTACTACTACTTTTCAACCCAAATTGAAACAAAATCAAATATTATAAAAGTAATGTATTAATGTTTAATAAAATTTCTAAAATAATCTTGTAAGGAGGTGTAAAAATTATTAAGTTTTAAACTTATAATCTTTTTGGATCATTTCGATTAGATAAATATTTATTTAGATTGTTTTTAGTTGTTATTTTATTTAAATTTAATAATAAATTCTCAGTTAGGTTTTATATGAATTGAATTATGTGAATGATTGTGGGAAGATAACGGCTGTAGGAAACCACGTAGAAGAATTATTTCATGAAATTTTATTCAAATCAATATTAGTATTGATATAGATTAAAATCAGGGGTATGTTTGAAAAAAATAATAAATGCACTTGGTAAATGGAAATAGTGGTTTATATTCAGTTTTATATTATAGACAAATTGTTTTTTAAAAGGTATTTATTAGGACATAAGTATATAATACTAGTGTGCTGAGTTTGTGTGCTTCATGAGGTAAAAAAATGAATATTTTAATAAAATATTTTTATGTAGAAGTATATGATAAGAAATAATGTAATGTTGAGAGATAATTTCAAATTAATGTTTTGATGATTAATTAAACAAAAGGTTAATTAAGACTTCAATTTATGATTCTAAGTGTTTTGGTATCTTAACATGTGTGTTAAAACAAGATAGTACCAAGTATTACAAAACAATCTTATTAAAATCAAAAAAGCAAAATCAGTAAAACGAATAACGTTCTTGATAGATTTTTGAAAAACGAAGAACGTTCTCCACATCTGCCATAAACAAGAATGATCATATTTTATGTAAAAGATTAGATCCAAGAAGTGTTATCCATTCCATATCTCATCAGAAATATACAAGGATCAATCTAAGCAAGAATTATTCCCAAATTTGAAACTCAACACCTTGCTTCAATAAAATGCATAAAGCAAGATCTTCTTCAAGTCAAGCAAGTGCCAAGTACAACTGATAGGCTTGTAAAGGACATGTTGTTGTACCTTCAACAGACCTGCACAACGTAACTCAAGTTTGTAATCATTTCAGAACAATGTCGAGATCGACAAATATAAGTCAACTCTGTTGATTTTGAATCCTTTGATTCCCTAATTTTGGACATAATTCACAATTCAACAATTAAAATTATACTTAATATGATAATCTAATATTTCAATTGAGCAAATTTCAGGAACACCAATTCAATCACACACATCACACACACTTGTATCAAATTGCTTGGAACACAAGAAATCAACAAAAGTTGAATTCTGACTATGTAAAATCGATTGGTAAATCGATTGCATAACAAGGGTGTAAGAAATCTTAAGTGTTTGTAAATGTACAATCGATTAGGCAATCGATTAGCTTAATTAAAAATGAAAAATGCACAAGTCAGTAGCCTCTGATTTGGAGAGTAATCGATTGGTAAATCGATTGAACATTTCACAAATCAAACCTGATGGTAACACATCGATTGGTAAATCGATTGAATGAGTCACAGTAGCACTCCAGTGCTGAGGAAATCGATTGGCAAATCGATTGACAAAGTATCATTTGAAAAATAACCTCACCTGTGACAAATACAATCGATTGGACAATCTATTGTTGTTATTTTCAATTTGACTAAGTTTGGTTTGCAATCGATTGGGAAATCGATTGAACTAAACACCAGGTAAAACCTTTTCAGGAACATGCTACCAAAGCGATTGACAAGTCGATTAACATCAAATAACTGAGTCACTGTTTTGAATCCAATCGATTGACGAATCGATTGACATCAAAAACCTGAGCCACTGTTTTGAAACCAATCGATTGGCAAATCGATTGAATTAAACTTTTTGAAAACACAGTGAACTCTGAGATTTGACAAATCGATTGAGTAATCGATTGAAGTTACTTTTATTAAAGAAGTTTCCCAGCAATCGATTAGGAAATCGATTTATGCAGGTCTGGACATGTTTTACTGAAAAGTGTTGTTTTAAAGAATCGATTGGTAAATCGATTAGCTTGTATAGTTTCAAGATTAAAGAAAACCAAGATCGCGATAATCGATTGGCAAATCGATTTAGCTCATTTTATAACTTTACAAAATCGATTGGGAAATCGATTTCGTAGTTGGTTTTTCAGAAACTATATAAGATGTCTTTCAATCTTTATTCTCATAACTTGACATAACTTTTACATAACATTTCATAACTTTCATAATTTCTCATATGCTCTCAAAAAAACGGTTCATAACAACAAACTAACAACTTCATAATTGTGATTACAGATCTCAATACAGTTTGTTGACAATCTAAGAGAAATGATAATGTGCTCAAGAACAATCCATGAATATCCAGATTTGTGAAGAGCAACATTCATAAAGATTGAAGACCCTTTTGTTTTACATCTTTTATTCATTCTGTAATAAATCTTTGAACCAAAACGAACGTTGAAAATCCAGCTAGAAACTGGTGGCTACTTTCTTGGGTGAGAGGTCTCAACAAGAAAGAGCTGTACTTTGATTTTGTGTTAGGCTGACGATTGTCTACAAGGATCAAAGGGGTTGATAGAAAGCCAGCTAGAAACTGGTGGCTACTTTCTTGGGTGAGAGTGCTCAACAAGAAAGAGTCGCACTGTGATTCTGTGATAGGTTGACGAGTATCTACAAGGATCAGAGGGTATTCAATAGGGAAGAGATCATTAAGATAGATAGGTTTCAGGGAGGAAACTGGACAATCTTGTAATTGATTCTTTCTATTGAAGGAGAAGAAAATCTGAAATCCGATTGGATTTTCAGGACTGGACGTAGGTTGTTGAGGACAACCGAACCAGGATAAATCTCTGTGTTTTCTTCTCTAACTCTCTCTCTTTAATTTTCTATATTGCTAACTTTGTATGCCTCAAAATTTAAATTCCGCTGTGCACTTGATGCTGATTAATTTTGTAACGTAAACTGATATATTTTCTGTTATTTCGAGGTCATTGATACCAACAATTGGTATCAGAGCTAACTTCTTGAGAGGTAAAACTTATAAGAAGATGGCCTCAACTGACGTTCTGGGAGAAGGCGCTTCGTTAGCACGACCACCAGCTTTCAACGGTACAGCCTACATGTACTGGAAGCAAAGAATGCTCATATTCCTGGAAGCAAGTGGCATAGATATCCTTGATGCTGTTGAAAACGGTCCGTATATTCCCAAGATTGCAGGAACTGACAACTCAATGATTATCAAGCCTAGAGCCGACTGGTCAGATGAAGACAAAAAGAAGATTGGTTTCAATGCGAAGGCAAAGAACATAATCACATCAGCCCTATGTGCAGAAGAGTTCTTTAGAGTATCCAATTGCAAATCAGCAAAAGAGATGTGGGACATCCTCCAAGAAACTCATGAAGGTACTACTGATGTTAAGAGAGCTCGTGTGAATACGCTCATGCACGAATATGAATTTGTTTAGCATGAAGAAAGAAGAGTCAATCAGTGATTTGCAAACAAGATTCACACACATTGTCAACAACCTGCATGCACTAGGAAAATATGTGGATAATGAACAGCAGATCGGAAAGATTATGAGATGCTTAACCAGAGAATGGCAGCCCAAGATTACCGCAATAGCTGAGTCTAAGGATCTAGCAAAGATGACGACAGCAATTTTATTTGGTAAATTGAGGGAACATGAAATGGAATTACATCGGCTGGACGAATCGGAAATGGAAAGCAGGAAAAAGAAAGGTTTGTCTCTGAAGGTTCAAGCAAAGCAATCTAAACCTGAATCCGATAGCTACTCAGATGGATCCAGCAGTGAAAATGAAGGAACTGAAATCGAATCACTTGTCAAGAAATTTAAGAAGTTTCTGAAGAAGAAAGATAGCAAATTCAGAAAACCATCCAGCTCTAAGACTAGTGACATCAAGACAGTTACTTGCTATGAATGTGGTAAGATTGGTCACACAAAGTCGGAATGCTACAAACTGAAGAACAAGAGAATAGAGCTCACAAAGCCAAAAGAGCATATATTGCATGGAGTGACAACGATAATGATGAGTCCTCTGCCTCTTCGAATGAACAAGAAGTGAATTTATGTCTCATGGCTCACACTAATTCAGAATCTGACAGTGAGGTTAGTTCGCAATTTAATCCAACATATGATGAATTACAAGAAGCTTTCAATGAATTGCATGATGACTATGTGAAATCCATAAAACAGTTGTTAAGCACAAAGAAAATGCTTGAACAAATGAATGTTGAGCATAAAGAAATTGAAAATTTATGTGAACAACTGAAAAAGGATTCACATGAAAAATCTGCAAAGTGCATTGAACTTGAAAATACAATTGCATCATTAAAATCTGATTTATTAAATTTTGCAAATAGTAAAGATAAGCTAAATGTCATACTTAGCAATCAAAGACATGTTCATGAAAAATCTGGTTTAGGATATACACCAAATATGCATGTCAAAAGAAAAAATAAAAACAGATCTGGTATTGGGTATATGCAAACCAGAAATGTCAAACATGGTCACAAAACTGCTATTGCTAAGAGTATGTATGACACCTTTACTAAACCAAACAAATATTCATCCTTTGATGGCAAATGTCATTTCTGTTGTAGAAAGGGACATTTTGTGTCTAATTGCATATTTAAAAAATTAGCCAATCAAGGATGGAAGCAAGTTTGGATAGCAAAAGAATCTGTGTTTAAGACTGACCCCCCAGGACCCAATCTGAATTGGGTACCTAGATCCAAAAATTAATTATGTTTTTGCAGGTGTACTTGACATCCACCAAGCAAGATTGATATTTGAAAGTGGATGCTCAAGACACATGAAATGAGACAAGTATGAGAATCTTGTCATTAACATTAAATGAAGATTAAATGAAGGAAGATTGGTCAACCAAGTTGCATTGATAACAAAGGAAAAGAGTCAATGGCAGTTAATCTGAAGTTTTTTTGTTTAAATCGATTGAGTAATCGATTTCGAGTTTGGTCTTTGTTTGTTTATGAAATCGATTTGGAAATCGATTTGGTTAGCCCAGACTTCAGAGTTTTTGGAAATATTTTGTACAAATCCCGAGCATCGATTTGGAAATCGATTGATTAAGTGTTCAGTATTTGAATTTTTGGGACAATCGATTTGGACATCGATTTAGTAAAACGGACAATCGATTTGGGAATCGATTAGGAAAATGACCGTTGCGTACTTTTTTACTAGCCGTTGGACATCATAATTACACAATCGATTAAGGATTCGGTGTAACGGTAAACAAATCGATTTGGCAATCGATTGATAAGGGTAAAAGTATAAAAAGGAACAGGTCTAAATCGATTTCTTCACTGTTTAAGCCCAGATTTCTACATTTCTTTCTCTGCTTCATCTTCTTCCTCTGTCTCTGCAATTGATATCTGCATTATATCTGAACTCTATCTTCACTCACCTCTTCTATTTGCAACAATGGCTCGAGTGAAACAAACACAAGCACATACTCCTTCACCTTCATCATCTTCCACCAGTGAAACTCCTTCACCGCCACCTACTGTGTCTAAGAGAGTTTCTATTCCTACTCACAAAATTCTTGCAAAGGACAAGGGCAAGGCTCCTGCTCCTATTCCAGAAAAGATCAAGAAAAGGAAGGAACCACCAAGTGAGAAGTTGTTGGCTGATGCTATGAAAGAAATTGCTCAGAAGAAAAAGAAACCGGTTACTTCACCCTCAGTTAAGAAAACTCCAGCACCTAAAGATAAGGATGTAGAAGTTACCATTCCAGCAGAGTTTCTTAAACGGAAAATTCATGAAGGCAGAACCCTAGACTTTGGTTTCTTTGATACAGAAGGCTTCACATTCCAAGATCATCTGAGATTTCATGGTCTTGAAGGTTTTCTTTCATCTACTTTGGACAGCTATCTGAAACTGATACGGGAATTTTACGCAAATTTCAAGCTCACTGATGACGGGTTCAAAACTCAGGTTAAAGGTAAAAAGTTATCAATGTCTTTTGAAGACTTTGCTGAGTTGACAGGATTGCCATTTCACGGACAATCAATAGACGGCAGTTCTGATGCGGATGCAGCTGACGAAGGTTGGGAAGCATCGCTGGACAGGCACACTGCAGTGAAAGACATCATGGTTGATGGTTTTGTGGAAACTATCTCATTGCCAATTGGTCAGATGAAGGTACAGCAACGCATGCTCATGTATACATTAACAAGAATGCTTGTACCTCGATCAGGAAATCATGCGGTTGTTCAGAAGCTTGATATTATATTGTTATGGGGATTGTCCAAGGAACTTAAGATGAGTTGGACATGGATTGTGCTAAGGCACATGTTAGAAGCTTCACACAGTAAACTCATGTTGCCTTATCCGCAGTTGGTTACAAAGGTTCTCAAGCACTTCAAGGTATCGTTTTTTGAATGAAGAATCTGCAAAGACTACACTCATCTTCGGCGAAGCGATTGTGAATCAGATGAAACTGAAGAAAGTAGATAATGTTTGGATTAGACCAATGCCAAATGTTGAACCAACTCCTCCACAGGCCACTGAATCAGCAGCTGAGACTCCTGCATTTGTTGAAAAACTGATGGAATTTATGGCAGCTCAGATGGAACAAAACGCCAAAATACTAGAGTCTAATGCAAGGATGGAAGCTACTTTGACATCTATCCAAACATCCCTGAAATCAGTTGTTCAGGATGTTGCTGCAATTCAAGCGCATCTAGGTCTCAAGCTATCTTTTGAAGACATAGCGCATATTGGTCGACAAGCAACTGAGGAACCACAGCCAGATCCTCTAGATCGGTCTGCGACTCACGGTGAGGAGACACCTGCTGAGGATAATACAGCGGTCTCTACCTCTCCCCTGGATGATAGTGAGAACCAGCCCACTTTAGGAGATTAGATGGTCGTTTCTTATTTGTGATGTCTTATTTTTTTTTTTGCTGCTGCTTTGTTGTTTTATGTTTTATTAATAATATATATGTATGAGCAAAATTTATTAATTGTTGTCATATAAACATTGCCATACTACATCTGTTGCATATCTGTTTGTTTGATCTGATGCACTGCACATGTGTTTACATTCAGTTATCTTAATCATGTTATGCTCAGTAATTGCTCTGAATTTTTTTTTAATCTGATATACAAGTTATATGATTTCAATTCCTATGCTTATGTTCTTTAACATAGGGGGAGGAATTGTTTTCTGCCTTTTTGCCTTAATTGACAAAGGGGGAGAAAAATTATAACTTGTTAACTTGATAATATGATTGTTGTTGTATTATTAAGGGGGAGCATCCTGATGTTGTTGCATTATTAAGGGGGAGAATCTGATGATCTGATGTTTGTTTTTGCTCTGTTACTTAATAATGTAATAATACTCATGGTGTTTTGACACATGCTCTGATGCTCTGATTTGATATATATTTAATGCTATAAATTGATTTCTTTTGGTATGATTTTGAAATGGTTTGATATGCTCAAGTTACAATTGTATGAATTGTCAATTATGCCAAAAAGGGGGAGATTGTTGGATTTTGATCCTTTGATTCCTAATTTTGACATAATTCACAATTCAACAATATTCATACTTAATATGATAAATCTAATATTTCAATTGAGCAAAATTTCAGGAACACCAATTCAATCACACACATCACACACACTTGTATCAAATTGCTTGGAACACAAGAAATCAACAAAAAGTTGAATTCTGACTATGTAAATCGATTGGTAAATCGATTGCATAACAAGGGTGTAAGAAATCTTAAGTGTTTGGAAATGTACAATCGATTAGGCAATCGATTAGCTCAATTAAAAATGAAAAATGCACAAGTCAGTAGCCTCTGATTTGGAGGAAATCGATTGGTAAATCGATTGAACATTTCACAAATCAAACCTGATGGTAACACATCGATTGGTAAATCGATTGAATGAGTCACAGTGGCACTCCAGTGCTGAGGAAATCGATTGGCAAATCGATTGACAAAGTATCATTTGAAAAATAACCTCACCTGTGACAAATACAATCGATTGGACAATCTATTGTTGTTACTTTCTTTTTGACAAAGTTTGGTTGCAATCGATTGGGAAATCGATTGAACTAAACACCAGGTAAAACCTTTTCAGGAACATGCCACCAAAGCGATTGACAAGTCGATTAACATCAAATAACTGAGTCACTGTTTTGAATCCAATCGATTGACGAATCGATTGACATCAAAAACCTGAGCCACTGTTTTGAAACCAATCGATTGGCAAATCGATTGAATTAAACTTTTTGAAAACACAGTGAACTCTGAGATTTGACAAATCGATTGAGTAATCGATTGAAGTTACTTTTATTAAAGAAGTTTCCCAGCAATCGATTAGGAAATCGATTTATGCAGGTCTGGACATGTTTTACTGAAAAGTGGTTTTAAAGAATCGATTGGTAAATCGATTAGCTTGTATAGTTTCAAGATTAAAGAAAACCAAGATCGCGATAATCGATTGGCAAATCGATTTAGCTCATTTTATAACTTTACAAAATCGATTGGGAAATCGATTTCGTAGTTGGTTTTTCAGAAACTATATAAGATGTCTTTCAATCTTTATTCTCATAACTTGACATAATTTTTGACATAACTTTTTCATAACAATTCAGAACTTTCATAATTTCTCATATGCTCTCAAAAATTGTTCATAACAACAAACTAACAACTTCATAATTGTGATTACAGATCTCAATACAGTTTGTTGACAATCTAAGAGAAATGATAATGTGCTCAAGAACAATCCATGAATATCCAGATTTGTGAAGAGCAACATTCATAAAGATTGAAGACCTTTTGTTTTACATCTTTTATTCATTCTGTAATAAATCTTTGAACCAAAACGAACGTTGAAAATCCAGCTAGAAACTGGTGGCTACTTTCTTGGGTGAGAGGTCTCAACAAGAAAGAGCTGTACTTTGATTTTGTGTTAGGCTGACGATTGTCTACAAGGATCAAAGGGGTTGATAGAAAGCCAGCTAGAAACTGGTGGCTACTTTCTTGGGTGAGAGTGCTCAACAAGAAAGAGTCGCACTGTGATTCTGTGATAGGTTGACGAGTATCTACAAGGATCAGAGGGTATTCAATAGGGAAGAGATCATTAAGATAGATAGGTTTCAAGGAGGAAACTGGACAATCTTGTAATTGATTCTTTCTATTGAAGGAGAAGAAAATCTGAAATCCGATTGGATTTTCAGGACTGGACGTAGGTTGTTGAGGACAACCGAACCAGGATAAATCTCTGTGTTTTCTTCTCTAACTCTCTCTCTTTAATTTTCTATATTGCTAACTTTGTATGCCTCAAAATTTAAATTCCGCTGTGCACTTGATGCTGATTAATTTTGTAACGTAAACTGATATATTTTCTGTTATTTCGAGGTCAAGATACCAACAATTGGTATCAGAGCTCACTTCTTGAGAGGTAAAACTTATAAGAAGATGGCCTCAACTGACGTTCTGGGAGAAGGCGCTTCGTTAGCACGACCACCAGCTTTCAACGGTACAGCCTACATGTACTGGAAGCAAAGAATGCTCATATTTCTGGAAGCAAGTGGCATAGATATCCTTGATGTTGTTGAAAACGGTCCATATATCCCCAAGATTGCAGGAACGAATGACTCAATGATTTTAAAGCCTAGAGCCGACTGGTCCGATGAAGACAAAAAGAAGGTTGGTTTCAATGCGAAGGCGAAGAACATAATCACATCAGCCCTATGTGCAGAAGAGTTCTTTAGAGTATCCAATTGCAAATCAGCAAAAGAGATGTGGGACATCCTCCAAGAAACGCATGAAGGTACTACTGATGTTAAGAGAGCTCGTGTGAATACGCTCATGCACGAATATGAATTATTTAGCATGAAGAAAGAAGAGTCAATCAGTGATTTGCAAACAAGATTCACACACATTGTCAACAACCTGCATGCACTAGGAAAATATGTGGATAATGAACAGCAGATTGGAAAGATTATGAGATGCTTAACCAGAGAATGGCAGCCCAAGATTACCGCAATAGCTGAGTCTAAGGATCTAGCAAAGATGACGACAGCAATTTTATTTGGTAAATTGAGGGAACATGAAATGGAATTACATCGGCTGGACGAATCGGAAATGGAAAGCAGGAAAAAGAAAGGTTTGTCTCTGAAGGTTCAAGCAAAGCAATCTAAACCTGAATCCGATAGCTACTCAGATGGATCCAGCAGTGAAAATGAAGGAACTGAAATCGAATCACTTGTCAAGAAATTTAAGAAGTTTCTGAAGAAGAAAGATAGCAAATTCAGAAAACCATCCAGCTCTAAGACTAGTGACATCAAGACAGTTACTTGCTATGAATGTGGTAAGATTGGTCACACAAAGTCGGAATGCTACAAACTGAAGAACAAGAATAGAGCTCACAAAGCCAAAAGAGCATATATTGCATGGAGTGACAACGATAATGATGAGTCCTCTGCCTCTTCGAATGAACAAGAAGTGAATTTATGTCTCATGGCTCACACTAATTCAGAATCTGACAGTGAGGTTAGTTCGCAATTTAATCCAACATATGATGAATTACAAGAAGCTTTCAATGAACTGCATGATGACTATGTGAAATCCATAAAACAGTTGTTAAGCACAAAGAAAATGCTTGAACAAATGAATGTTGAGCATAAAGAAATTGAAATTTTATGTGAACAACTGAAAAAGGATTCACAAGAAAAATCTGCAAAGTGCATTGAACTTGAAAATACAGTTGCATCATTAAAATCTGATTTATTAAATTTTGCAAATAGTAAAGATAAGCTAAATGTCATACTTAGCAATCAAAGACATGTTCATGAAAAATCTGGTTTAGGATATACACCAAATATGCATGTCAAAAGAAAAAATAAAAACAGATCTGGTATTGGGTATATGCAAACCAGAAATGTCAAACATGGTCACAAAACTGCTATTGCTAAGAGTATGTATGACACCTTTACTAAACCAAACAAATATTCATCCTTTGATGGCAAATGTCATTTCTGTTGTAGAAAGGGACATTTTGTGTCTAATTGCATATTTAAAAAATTAGCCAATCAAGGATGGAAGCAAGTTTGGATAGCAAAAGAATCTGTGTTTAAGACTGACCCCCCAGGACCCAATCTGAATTGGGTACCTAGATCCAAAAATTAATTATGTTTTTGCAGGTGTACTTGACATCCACCAAGCAAGATTGATATTTGAAAGTGGATGCTCAAGACACATGAAATGAGACAAGTATGAGAATCTTGTCATTAACATTAAATGAAGATTAAATGAAGGAAGATTGGTCAACCAAGTTGCATTGATAACAAAGGAAAAGAGTCAATGGCAGTTAATCTGAAGTTTTTTTTTGTTTAAATCGATTGAGTAATCGATTTCGAGTTTGGTCTTTGTTTGTTTATAAAATCGATTTGGAAATCGATTTGGTTAGCCCAGACTTCAGAGTTTTTGGAAATATTTTGTAAAAATCCCGAGCATCGATTTGGAAATCGATTGATTAAGTGTTCAGTATTTGAATTTTTGGGACAATCGATTTGGACATCGATTTAGTAAAACGGAACATCGATTTGGCAATCGATTAGGAAATGACCGTTGCGTACTTTTTTACTAGCCGTTGGACATCATAATTACGAAAATCGATTAAGGATTCGGTGTAACGGTAAACAAATCGATTTGGCAATCGATTGATAAGGGTAAAAGTATAAAAAGAACAGGTCTAAATCGATTTCTTCACTGTTTATGCCCAGATTTCTACATTTCTTTCTCTGCTTCATCTTCTTCCTCTGTCTCTGCAATTGATATCTGCATTATATCTGAACTCTATCTTCACTCACCTCTTCTATTTGCAACAATGGCTCGAGTGAAACAAACACAAGCACATACTCCTTCACCTTCATCATCTTCCACCAGTGAAACTCCTTCACCGCCACCTACTGTGTCTAAGAGAGTTTCTATATCCTACTCACAAAATTCTTGCAAAGGACAAGGGCAAGGCTCCTGCTCCTATTCCAGAAAAGATCAAGAAAAGGAAGGAACCACCAAGTGAGAAGTTGTTGGCTGATGCTATGAAAGAAATTGCTCAGAAGAAAAAGAAACCGGTTACTTCACCCTCAGTGAAGAAAACTCCAGCACCTAAAGATAAGGATGTAGAAGTTACCATTCCAGCAGAGTTTCTTAAACGGAAAATTCATGAAGGCAGAACCCTGGACTTTGGTTTCTTTGATACAGAAGGCTTCACATTCCAAGATCATCTGAGATTTCATGGTCTTGAAGGTTTTCTTTCATCTACTTTGGACAGCTATCCGAAACTGATACGGGAATTTTACGCAAATTTCAAGCTCACTGATGACGGGTTCAAAACTCAGGTTAAAGGTAAAAAGTTATCAATGTCTTTTGAAGATTTTGCTGAATTGACAGGATTGCCATTTCACGGACAATCAATAGACGGCAGTTCTGATGCGGATGCAGCTGACGAAGGTTGGGAAGCATCGCTGGACAGGCACACTGCAGTGAAAGACATCATGGTTGATGGTTTTGTGGAAACCATCTCATTGCCAATTGGTCAGATGAAGGTACAGCAACGCATGCTCATGTATACATTAACAAGAATGCTTGTACCTCGATCAGGAAATCACGCGGTTGTTCAGAAGCTTGATATTATACTATTATGGGGATTGTCCAAGGAACTTAAGATGCGTTGGACATGGATTGTGCTAAGGCACATGTTAGAAGCTTCACACAGTAAACTCATGTTGCCTTATCCGCAGTTGGTTACAAAGGTTCTCAAGCACTTCAAGGTATCGTTTTTGAATGAAGAATCTGCAAAGACTACACTCATCTTCGGCGAAGCAATTGTGAATCAGATGAAACTGAAGAAAGTAGATAATGTTTGGATTAGACCAATGCCAAATGTTGAACCAACTCCTCCACAGGCCACTGAATCAGCAGCTGAGACTCCTGCATTTGTTTCAAAACTGATGGAATTTATGGCAGCTCAGATGGAACAAAACGCCAAAATACTAGAGTCTAATGCAAGGATGGAAGCTACTTTGACATCTATCCAAACATCCCTGAAATCAGTTGTTCAGGATGTTGCTGCAATTCAAGCGCATCTAGGCCTCAAGCTATCTTTTGAAGACATAGCGCATATTGGTCGACAAGCAACTGAGGAACCACATCCAGATCCTCTAGATCGGTCTGCGACTCACGGTGAGGAGACACTTGCTGAGGATAATACAGCGGTCTCTACCTCTCCCCTGGATGATAGTGAGAACCAGCCCACTTTAGGAGATTAGATGGTCAAGTTTCTTATTTGTGATGTCTTATTTTTTTTGCTGCTATGTTGTTTTATGTTTTATTAATAATATATATGTATGAGCAAATTTATTAATTGTTGTCATATAAACATTGCCATACTACATCTGTTGCATATCTGTTTGTTTGATCTGATGCACTGCACATGGTGTTTACATTCAGTTATCTTAATCATGGTATGCTCAGTAATTGCTCTGAATTTTTTTTTAATCTGATATACAAGTTATATGATTTCAATTCCTATGCTTATGTTCTTTAACATAGGGGGAGGAATTGTTTTCTGCCTTTTTGCCCTAATTGACAAAGGGGGAGAAAAATTATAACTTGATAACTTGATAATATGCTTGTTGTTGTATTATTAAGGGGGAGCATCTGATGTTGTTGCATTATTAAGGGGGAGAATCTGATGATCTGATGTTTGTTTGTTTTTGCTCTGATACTTAATAATGTAATAATACTCATGTTGTTTTGACACATGCTCTGATGCTCTGATTTGGTACATATTTAATGCTATAAATTGATTTCTTTGGTATGATTTTGAAATGGTTTGATATGCTCAAGTTACAATTGTATGAATTGTCAATTATGCCAAAAAGGGGGAGATTGTTGGATTTTTGATCCTTTGATTCCTAATTTTGACATAATTCACAATTCAACAATATTCATACTTAATATGATAAATCTAATATTTCAATTGAGCAAAATTTCAGGAACACCAATTCAATCACACACATCACACACACTTGTATCAAATTGCTTGGAACACAAGAAATCAAGAAAAGATGAATTCTTACTATGTAAATCGATTGGTAAATCGATTGCATAACAAGGGTGTAAGAAATCTTAAGTGTTTGCAAATGTACAATCGATTAGGCAATCGATTAACTCAATTAAAAATGAAAAATGCACAAGTCAGTAGCCTCTGATTTGGAGGAAATCGATTGGTAAATCGATTGAACATTTCACAAATCAAACCTGATGGTAACACATCGATTGGTAAATCGATTGAATGAGTCACAGTAGCACTCCAGTGCTGAGGAAATCGATTGGCAAATCGATTGACAAAGTATCATTTGAAAAATAACCTCACCTGTGACAAATACAATCGATTGGACAATCTATTGTTGTTATTTTCTTTTTGACAAAGTTTGGTTGCAATCGATTGGGAAATCGATTGAACTAAACACCAGGTAAAACCTTTTCAGGAACATGCCACCAAAGCGATTGACAAGTCGATTAACATCAAATAACTGAGTCACTGTCTTGAATCCAATCGATTGACGAATCGATTGACATCAAAAACCTGAGCTACTGTTTTGAAACCAATCGATTGGCAAATCGATTGAATTAAACTTTTTGAAAACACAGTGAACTCTGAGATTTGACAAATCGATTGAGTAATCGATTGAAGTTACTTTTATTAAAGAAGTTTCCCAGCAATCGATTAGGAAATCGATTTATGCAGGTCTGGACATGTTTTACTGAAAAGTGGTGTTAAAGAATCGATTGGTAAATCGATTAGCTTGTATAGTTTCAAGATTAAAGAAAACCAAGATCGCGATAATCGATTGGCAAATCGATTTAGCTCATTTTATAACTTTACAAAATCGATTGGGAAATCGATTTCGTAGTTGGTTTTTCAGAAACTATATAAGATGTCTTTCAATCTTTATTCTCATAACTTGATATAATTTTTGACATAACTTTTTCATAACAATTCAGAACTTTCTTAATTTCTCATATGCTCTCAAAACGGTTCATAACAACAAACTAACAACTTCATAATTGTGATTACAGATCTCAATACAGTTTGTTGACAATCTAAGAGAAATGATAATGTGCTCAAGAACAATCCATGAATATCCAGATTTGTGAAGAGCAACATTCATAAAGATTGAAGACCTTTTGTTTTACATCTTTTATTCATTCTGTAATAAATCTTTGAACCAAAACGAACGTTGAAAATCCAGCTAGAAACTGGTGGCTACTTTCTTGGGTGAGAGGTCTCAACAAGAAAGAGCTGTACTTTGATTTTGTGTTAGGCTGACGATTGTCTACAAGGATCAAAGGGGTTGATAGAAAGCCAGCTAGAAACTGGTGGCTACTTTCTTGGGTGAGAGTGCTCAACAAGAAAGAGTCGCACTGTGATTCTGTGATAGGTTGACGAGTATCTACAAGGATCAGAGGGTATTCAATAGGGAAGAGATCATTAAGATAGATAGGTTTCAAGGAGGAAACTGGACAATCTTGTAATTGATTCTTTCTATTGAAGGAGAAGAAAATCTGAAATCCGATTGGATTTTCAGGACTGGACGTAGGTTGTTGAGGACAACCGAACCAGGATAAATCTCTGTGTTTTTCTTCTCTAACTCTCTCTCTTTAATTTTCTATATTGCTAACTTTGTATGCCTCAAAATTTAAATTCCGCTGTGCACTTGATGCTGATTAATTTTGTAACGTAAACTGATATATTTTCTGTTATTTCGAGGTCAAGATACCAACAAACTCATCTCAGACCAATTCGAAGAACGTTCTTGGTTCTCAATAACATTCCTGGTTTCAGCAAGAACAATCTTGCTTTATGGCTAATATTAACCATTCACTTACTCATGACAGTTGGCTTACTTTCAACGGATAAATGAGTTGTCATAAGCTCTCTTCAAGCCTATAAATAAAGCTTCACGATGAAGAACAAACTATAACTCAAAGTACCAAGCAAAACATTACTCATCAATCATACTCGAGCTTCTCAAATCATTCTAAGTTGCAATTCCATTCTTAGTGTGACATTAGAATCAATGATTATTGGATTCTAATATATAGAATTTATTTCTCAAACAAGAGTTGAGCAATACCCAGATTCTAACATTCTCAAAATCATTACTTTGTAACTGAAGGCTATATTGTTAACATAGCTTGAGTAGTGTGTAAAACTCCTTTTATGATTTAAAAGGTAGCTTGTAAAATCCTTTTTGAAATAGTGTAAGATAATTGTGGAAATCCTTTCTAGGTAGAAACAGTGTAATAGATCAAGACTGATCTGTGGAAACTGTGTGAAAACCAAGAACGTTCTTGCTTTGAGCACTTAGTGGAAAATCTCACATTTGTGAGGACTGGACGTAATCCGTGTTGGGTGAACCAAGACATATGCTTGTGTGATCTCTCTATCTCTATCTCTATTTATTATTTGCCTTACATTTAGTTTTTATATTGATAAATTGATATGGTTGTTTTTCCACTAACCAATAACGTTTTTCATTTGTAACCAAGATATATCTTGAGTTAAACTTTCAGTTTTTAAACAGGAATTTTTAAAAGGGGAAATTATAATTCAAACCCCCATTTCTTATAATTGACATGATTACTTCAATTGGCATCAAAGCCAGTCTCTAAGGATTAAACACCCAAAAAGTGTTAGAGCAAAAGATTCAGGAAGATAATGCCAGAAGCTAAATACATTGTTGAAGGAGGGTCATCAAATAGACTACCATACTTTGATGACTCGGATTATTATTTCTGGATAAGTAAAATGCAATTGTTCCTAAAGTCACAAGACACTAGTATGTGGCAAATCATCATAGATGGAGACTTCATACCAAGAGCAGATCAAACCAATTCAACATCTGTTGAAAAGAAAGAAGTAGAAATGACAACAGATGAAAAATCCAATGTACTTCTCAACTCAAAAGCTCAATTATTTTTATCATGTGCCTTAAGTAGGGAAGAAAGTGAAAGAGTAGATTAATGTGATACAGCAAAGAAAGTATGGGACACATTGCAAACTCACCATGAAGGAACAAGCCATGTTAAGGAAACAAGAATTGGCATTGGCATTCGAAAGTTCGAATTATTTGAAATGAATGAAGGAGAAACTGTAACACCCTTTTTTATTTAATTAATTAATTTAAAATCATTAGTTTTGTTTATCCTTTTATTAATTTAGTGTGACGATAATAAGATAATTATTCTTTGAATGTTTAATTATTTGATAAAGTATTTTCATATTAAATAATTTATTATTGGGATTTTTGTTATTGACTAATTAAAACTCGTAGAAATATTTGTCTTAGAGTGAACAATGACCAAGCCAATTTTGACTAAGTCAAATTTAATCACTCACACTACTATTTTTATAACTATATTTTATAAAATTTAATTTATATTGTGTCCATTCAAATGTGTAACTAGCAAGAATAAATACATGAATGCCAATTAATTCTTAACGGTTGGTCATTGAATGTCATTATTCCAATTTAATTCCTTATTCATGTGTGCAATTAAACTCAATGAAGAGAATTATTCATTCTCTCTGAGCAGCTTTATGCCTCCTTTATTAGTCACATACACCTCTCCTTCTTAGGACACGATTAAACTTACAATAGAGGAAAATAAGTCATAATCACTCACACGCATTACCAACACTACATTTATCTCAAATATTTTCTAAGCCACTCAAACAACCACCCTTACATTCCCTAGCTTTTTGATCGGAGCTATAAACTTTTATTCATCTTGGTGAGATTTTTTAGGCTATATAGTGGTACGTGGAAGGAAAGCGTCCAAGGTAAGGGCTTTTTCCCCATGCAGAGTTAGGTTAGATATTAAATTAGCGATTCATAAGATATTGATATGATGTCTGAATGTATTAAAAGAAAAATGTCAATTTTATTTTCGTCGTGAAGAAATTAACCATCATGCTTCGATTGTTTCTTTTGAGTAATATCTCTATTTTGATGAAATTAATTATAGAATTATATTTTATTACCATACCTTCATCAATATGTTTGTTGTGAAAACGTTCAATGCCATACATGTTTTAGAGTACTTAATTATAAAGTTATAATTTTTATAATGATGTAGTCATTAACATGTTTATTATGATGTATTTAA
The DNA here is from genome assembly GCA_002896215.2 of Cicer echinospermum. NCBI lineage: Eukaryota > Viridiplantae > Streptophyta > Magnoliopsida > Fabales > Fabaceae > Cicer > Cicer echinospermum. The sequence goes on from PGTU02001841.1 coordinate 18,576, forward strand.
TTTTAATCATTGATTCTTGAGTATTTAAATTTTAAAACTTGACTTTTATGAACAATATATGTGTCTTGATGAAATTGATGAGAATTTTATTTTTCATTTAACAATATGAGGAAATTGATTTTTGAATGCATTAATGAATAGTTTTCTTTGTGGTTGCCTAAGTGGCTGGTTATTTGTGTATGATTTTTCTTTGTGGTTGCCTAAGTGGCTAGTGATCTGTACATTTCGAACATCATTATCATTGTCATGACATACCATATGCATCTTTGTGGACGCCTTAGTGGCTGGTTTAATTTTCCCCATTGGTATGGGTGACTTCTGTGTGGACGCCTTAGTGGCTGGCTATATCCGGATCATATATGTTTATGACATGCATAAATTGCATATATTTTATTGTCATTGTTATTTTTTATATAATTATTTGTTCTAAGGTGAGTTACTACTTGTTATTTAGATACATCTCATAATTTTTGATACACCTTACGAATTATAAAAATCAATTTCTCTAAATCTTTTATTACAAAACATTTTACATTTATATTTTATGGTTGTTAACTTATTATTTGGTCTAATTTTGCCGTGGGATGAACTGACCCCTTACACCAACATTTGGGTACTAACGATCTTGAAGGGTTGCATGAATGACGTTTGCTTGGCGCACGCGCGTGGGAAAAATGGGTACTTTAATAAAATAATAATAATAATAATGTTTGTAGTGATAAACCGTTGTGATACAATTTTTAAGTTTATTTTTTTTTCATCGTTGATTTTTAATAGAAATGCGGAGGCGGGGTCCTTCTGCTAGGAAAAACTTGAATTATTCTATTTTTAAGCGAACATTTTCTACAATTAGTAAATTGTCTTTACAAATAATAATATCCGATAAATCGCAATGTGGTATTTTTTTTAAATGGAATCAAACTATTTACTAGATAAATTTTATTTATTATATGATGAACTACATTAAAAAAAAAATTAAGCCGTTTTTGAAAGAAAATAAATATTTTTAAGTAATGTCTTGGATCAAAATCCGGGGCGTTACATTGTGGTATCAGAGCACTATTTCTCGGACCTTGGTGGGATGGGACGCTTCGTGTATGTGGCATGTTTTTCTTGTGATATGTTATTCATGTTAATTGTATAATTTTCTAATTATTTGAGTTTTACTAATTATTTAAATGTCCATTATATGTCATTAATTATGTAACCTTCTTGAATTTGAATTTTTAAGAATTACTTAAATTCTTATTAAGTGTCATTAAATATGTTAATTGATTGGTTTTCTAATTATTAAATTTTACTTAAATTTCTATTATGTGTCATCAATTGTATAACCTCCATGATTTTTTGTCATTAAATATATGTTTTAAATATTTGGTTTAATAGTGTTATTTAAATTTTTCAACCTGAAATCTCTATAACTACTTGCATGCTTTTATTGGCATTGTCTTTTATATTTTATTTAAGTTGTTACATTTTATAATCTTTATGATTTTTACTTATTCATCGTATGATTGTTTTATTTTATTAATTTTAAACTCTCTACTTCTTTTTGTACTAAGGACTTGATTTTCTAACTATTTTATGTCATTAATGACTTAAATTTCAATTATGTGAATTTAATTGTCTAATTTCCTTGAATAATTATGATGAAAAATATGTTTTAAATTCTTGATCCTACGATTAGAAATAATTTCAATCAAGCGATAAACATTTATGGTTGTATGATATTGTGAATTATGAGTTTATTACCACGATTTAAAATTATTTCATTCTAAATTACAGAGTAACTGTTGAGCTTTCATCATGTGATCTAAATGTATTTAATTAAAGACAATATTCTAAACCCTATATTATGTATAATTGTATGATCCCCAAAATAGAAGGGAAGGATAATACAAAAAGGTTGTATTGGAGGGATTCTGGCTAAGGAAAGACTTGGTTATTAAGTGGTCCATTGACCCACCTCTCTTTCTTGGGAACCCCTCCAAAGAACGACTTGATGTATAACCCGAACCTACTATATAGTGTTCAATAAAAGACTTCCGTACCACCCAAAAGTTAAAATTACGTTATAATATTTTACTAATTAGATAATTTTAGGAAGCGTTATGGCTCGTCGTACAAACCGATCGGTTTTCCCAAGGAAGAAACGACATGACTGAAGCAATCCAAGCCATGAATGTTATGGCCGCAGCAATGGCCCAACAAGTTGCGATCCAGGCTCAACGAGATGCACAGAGGGATCAGAGGGATGAAGCAGCCAGTGCAGCAAGAGCATTGAATGAATTTCGTCGACAAGATCCACCTAAATTCAAAGGGGAACATGACCCCGACAAGGCTGATCTTTGGATGCAAGAAATCGAGAAGATCTTCGAGATCCTACACTGCCCTGACATACGAAAGTAGAGTATGCGACCTATTTGATGATTGGTGAAGCTGAATACTGGTGGCGAGGTGCGAAAAAAATGATGGAGACAATCATGAAGAGCTAACCTGGGAGGCTTTCAAGAATAATTTCCTAGAAAAATACTTCCCTAAAAGTGCTAGGGCTGAGAAGGAGGCCCAATTTCTGAAGTTGTATCAAGGGAATCTCACGATAGCGGAATATGCGGCAAAGTTCGAGTCTCTAGCAAAGCACTTCCGCTATTTCCTAAATCAGATAGATGAAGAATACATGTGCGAGAGGTTTGAAAGCGGGCTTAGGTATGAAATTAAGGAGTTAGTGGGGCCCTTGGAGATACGCCAATATCAAGTGCTAGTGGAGAAATGCAAGAAAGTGGAGCAGATGAAACAGAGCCGTCTGAATAGGGGTGCTGTAGGTGGACCCATCAGACCTCAGGTAGAGATTTAAATCCATCCATATCATTAGAGTCATAAGTTTGGCCTCTAAATGTGAATATCTGCCTCTAAATGTTAATATTTGAAAACAGGGGCATAACGACCAACATAATAGGGGCAAGCAGCATCAACAATACAAGCCATATGCCCGACCACTGGGGAATGCTAGAGATCAACCTCGACCTCAAAAGTTCCAAGTCAGAACCAGGCATACCCTGTTAAGTGTTTTCGCTGCAACAGATAGGGACACAAGATATTTGAGTGTCCAATTAGACCAAGGGTTTGTTACATTTGTCAGAAACCAGACCCTTTTGCAAATGAATGCCCTGAACGGAAGGACGATAGAGCTGTCAACCGCAACAATATCAACGACAATGTTGTACGCCCTACTGCCAAGGGACGTGTCTACCACATCAATGGAGAGGAAACTCCATCTTCCTCTGAGCTTATCCAAGGTGAGTGTTTAATTGCTGGAAAAATCACTTAATGTAATTTATGATTCGGGGGCAACACACTCATTCATTTCATTGGATTGGGTGGATTCGCTCCAACTTACTATTACTACTTTACCGTTTGATTTGGTGGTTACCCTACCTTCTACCGAATCGGTGAAATGTAATACGGCTTGCTTGCAATGCCCGTTGGTTGTGTTCGATATGAGATTCAACGTTGATTTGATTTGTATTCCCCTCAAGCATGTGGGAGTGATCCTTGGAATGGATTGGTTGTCAAGCCATTATGTTCTATTGGATTGTGCTCGTAAGTCTGTGATATTCCCAGACCCAGGTGTTTCTCGATTCCTCGATACCAATAAATTGAACTTCTCTTTGATAGAGGGAGTTCGGAAGTGTGTTTCCCTCAACTCAGTCAGTACGAAGCTAGAGGTGGAGGTAGACGGGATACTTGTGGTCGAAGATTTTCCAGAGGTATTTCCGCCGGATGTACCAAGATTACCCCCAGTTCGTGATATTGAATTCTCAATTGATGTGACTCCGGGTACAGGACCTATATCTATTGCACCATATAGAATGTCTCCATCGGAATTGTTAGAGTTGAAAAATCAGTTGGAGGACCTTTTATCTAAACAGTTCATACGACCGAGTGTCTCACCTTGGGGAGCACCAGTACTCCTAGTGAAGAAGAAGGATGGAAAGTCTAGACTCTGTGTCGATTACCGTCAACTTAACAAAGTCACCATCAAAAATAGGTATCCCTTGCCACGCATTGATGACTTGATGGACCAACTCAAAGGAGCAATGATATTTTCTAAGATTGATTTGAAGTCGGGGTATCATCAGATTCGGGTGAAGGAAGAAGACATTCCTAAAACTGCATTCAGAACTCGCTATGGACACTTTGAGTATTTGGTGATGCCTTTTGGTGTCACCCAACGCACCAACTATTTTCATGGACTACATGAATCGTATATTTCACCCTTCTTAGACAAATTTGTAGTGGTCTTCATTGATGACATATTGATTTATTCTAAGAGCCTGGAGGGAACATGAAGTCCACCTACGTCAAGTTTTGCAAGTCTTGAAGGACAAGAGATTGTATGCTAATTTGGGGAAATGTGAATTCTGGTTGGAGGAGGTGAAATTCTTGGGACACGTTATTTCAAAGGAAGGTATCGCTGTCGACCCAACTAAAGTAGAGGCTGTGGTGGCATGGAAACAACCACAAACCGTCACAGAGATTAGAAGTTTCCTGGGCTTGGCTGGATATTATAGAAGATTCATTGAGGATTTTGCCAAGATTGCAGCGCCGTTGACACAACTCACAAGGAAGAATCATATTTATGCATGGACGGAGGAATGTGAGAGGAGTTTTCAGATGATGAAAGATAAGCTAACTACATCACCGGTGTTGGTGTTACCACAACCAGAAGAACCATATGAAGTTTATTGCGATGCTTCTTTACAAGGGTTGGGTTGTGTACTTATGCAGAACAAACAAGTGGTAGCATATGCTTCAAGACAGTTGAAGGTGCATGAGAAAACATTATCCCACGCATGACATAAAGTTGGCTGCAATAGTTTTTGCACTAAAAATTTGGAGGCACTATCTGTACGGGTGCAATTTTGATGTATACAGTGACCATAAAAGTTTGAAATACTTGTTCGACCAGAAGGAGCTTAATATCCGACTGCGGGAGATGGATGGAGTTCATCAAGGATTATGAGTTCACGTTGCACTATCACCCAGGAAAAGCCAATGTGGTGGCTGAATCCTTGAGTAGGAAGCGGGCCCATTTGTCATCCATAAAAATGAAGGGATTAGAGTTGTTAGAGAATTTTCGCGACTTGGATCTTAATATGGATTCTTTGTCGGGAAAAGTACAATGTGGAATGATCATTGTAGATAATGAACTAATGAATGAGATAAAAGCCCTTCAAGCGACCGATGAGACTATTCAGGGGAGACGAAAATTGGTTGAGACCGGTAAGGCTCCCGAATTTCAAATGGGTCCAGATAACATTTTGTGGTGTAATAAACGTATTTGTGTGCCGGATAATGCAGAGTTGAGAAAAACCATTTTGGATGAGGCCCACAAGAGCAAACTGAGTATTCATCCTGGTACTACAAAGATGTATAAAGACTTGAAGCAAAGATTTTGGTGGCCAGGAATGAAGAAACAAGTGGCGGAATATGTGGCGTCTTGCCTGACTTGCCAAAAGGCTAAGGTTGAACACCAAAAACCTGTTGAACTGTTGCAGTCATTAGATGTACCAGTGTGGAAATGGGATAACATATCTATGGACTTTGTGGTGGCATTACCTAAGACTCAGAAGAAATTTGACTCCATTTGGGTGATTATTGACAGGCTCACAAAATCCGCACATTTCATACCTGTAAGGACTACTTACAATGTATCTAAGCTTGCAGAGATTTACGTTGCGGGAAATTGTTAGATTACACGGGATACCATCTAGCATTGTGTCAGATAGAGATCCAAAGTTCACTTCTCGTTTGTGGGGAGCACTGCATGAGGCATTGGGTACTAAATTGAGATTGAGTTCCGCTTACCACCCTCAAACCGATGGCCAAACTGAAAGGACTATTCAGACCTTAGAAGATTTGCTAAGAGCTTGTACATTAGATAACAGAGGAAGTTGGGATGATCTATTGCCTCTTGTCGAATTTACCTATAATAATAGCTATCATGCAAGCATCGGTATGGCCCCGTACGAGGCTTTGTATGGGCGCAAGTGTCAAACTCCCTTGTGTTGGTATCAAGATGGCGAAAACTTAATCGTAGGGCCAGAGCTGGTGCAACAGACTACATAGAAGGTGCGTCAGATCCAAGAGCGGATGAGAACAACACAGAGCAGACAGAAGAGTTATGTTGATCGACATAGGAGACCCTTAGAGTTTCAGGAGGATGAACATGTATTCTTGAGAGTGACGCCTACTACTGGAGTTGGTAGGGCATTGAAGTCTAAAAAGCTTACTCCGAAGTTTATTGGACCATATCAAATTCTTCGACGTGTGGGTCCAGTGGCGTATCAAATTGCCTTACCACCGAATTTAGCTAATTTACATGATGTGTTCCATGTATCACAATTGAGGGAGTACATGCAGATCCATCCCATATTATTGCGCCAGATGATATTCCAATTGAAAGGAGAATTTTACCTTCGAGGTCCCCACCGATAAGCATCGCCGACAGAACTACCAAACATTTGAGGGGAAAGGAAATTCCGTTGGTTAAGGTGATTTGGAACCAAAACGACTGGGGATGCTACTTGGGAGTTGGAAGAGAAGATAAGAGAGCTTTACCCTTCCTTTTTAGAGACCTCTTAGTTTCGAGGAAGAAAACTATTTTAAGGGGGTAAGTATTGTAACACCTTTTTTTTTTAATTAATTAATTAAAAATCATTAGTTTTGTTTATCCTTTTATTAATTTAGTGTGACGATAGTAAGATAATTCTTCTTTGAATGTTTAATTTATTTGATAAAGTATTTTCATATTAAAATAATTATTATTGGGATTTTTATTATTGACTAATTAAAACTCGTAGAAATATTTGTCTTAGAGTGAACAATGACCAAGCCAATTTTTGACTAAGTCAATTTAATCACTCACACTACTATTTTTATAACTATATTTTATAAAATTTAAATTTATATTGCGTCCATTCAAATGTGTAACTAGCAAGAATAAATACATGGAATGCCAATTAATTCTTAACGGTTTGGTCATTGAATGGCATTATTCCAATTTAATTCCTTATTCATTGTGCAATTAACTCAATGAAGAGAATTATTCATTCTCTCTGAGCCAGCTTTATGCCTCTTTATTAGTCACATACACCTCTCCTTCTTCAGGACACGATTAAACTTACAGTAGTGGAAATAAGTCATAATCACTCACACGCATTACCAAACTACATTTATCTCAAATATTTTCTAAGGCCACTCAACAACCACCTTACATTCGCTAGCTTTTTGATCGGAGCTATAAACTTTTATTTCTCTGGTGAGATTTTTAGGCTATATAGTGGTACGTGGAAGGAAGCGTCCAAGCTAAGGGCTTTTTCCGTGCAGAGTTAGGTTAGATTTAAATTTAGCGATTCATAAGAATATGAATATGATTCTGAATGTATTAAGAGAAAGAATGTCAATTTTATTTCGTCGTGAGAATTACCATATGCTTCGATGTTCTTTTGAGTATATCTCTATTTTGATGAATTAATTATAGAATTATATTTTATTAACCATAGCTTCATCAATATGTTTGTTGTGAAAACGTTCAAATGCATACTGTTTGAGTATTAATTATAAGTTATATTTTATAAACGATGTAGTATTAACATGTTTATTTGATGTATTTAATTTTAATCATTGATTCTTGAGATTTAATTTTAAGAATTGACTTTTATGAACAATATATGTTTGATGAAATTGATGAGAATTTATTTTTCATTTAACAATATGAGGAAATTGATTTTGAATGCATTAATGAATAGTTTTCTTTGTGGTTGCTAAGTGGCTGGTTATTTGTGTATGATTTTTCTTTGTGGTTGCCTAAGTGGCTAGTGATCTGTACTTCGAACATCATTATCATTTGTCATGACATACCATATGCATTTTTGTGGACGCCTTAGTGGCTGGTTTAATTTTCCCATTGGTATGGGTGACTTCTGTGTGGACGCCTTAAGTGGCTGGCTATATCCGGATCATATATGTTTATGACATGCATAATTGCATATATTTTAATTGTCATGTGTTATTTTTATTAAATTATTTTGTTCTAAGGTGAGTTTACTACTGTTATTTAGATACATCTCATAATTTTTGATACACCCTACGAATTATAAAAATCAATTTCTCTAAATCTTTTATTACAAAAACATTTTACATTTATATTTTATGGTTGTTAAACTTATTATTTGGTCTAATTTTGGGCCGTGGGATGAACTGACCCTTACACCACATTTGGTACTAACGATCTTGAAGGGTTGCATGAATGACGTTTGTTGGCGCAACGGCGGTGGGAAAAAGGGTACTTTAATAAATAATAATAATAATAATGTTTGTAGTGATAAAACCGTTGTGATACCAATTTTTAAGTTATTTATTTTCATCGTTGATTTTTAATAGAAATGCGGAGGCGGGATCCTTCTGCTGGAAAAACTTGAATATTCTATTTTTAAAGCGAACATTTCTACAATTAGTAATTGTCTTTACAAATATAATATCCGATAATCACATTGTGGTATTTTTTTTAAATGGATCAAACTATTTACTAGATAGAATTTTATTTTATTATATGATGAACTACATTAAAAAAAATTAAGCCGTTTTTGAAGAAAATAAATTTTTAAGTAATGTCTTGGATCAAAATCCGGGGCGTTACATTGTGTATCAGAGCACTATTTCTCGGACTCTTGGTGGGATGGGACGCTTCGTGTAGTGGCATGTTTCTTGTGATATGTTATTCATCGTTAATTGTATAATTTTCTAATTATTGGAGTTTACTAATTATTTAATGTCATTATATGTCATTATTATGTAACTTCTTGAATTTGAAGTTTTTAAGAATTATTAAATTTCTTATTAAGTGTCATTAATATGTTAAATTGATGGTTTTTCTAATTATTAAATTTACTTAATTTCTATTATGTGTCATCATTGTATAACCTCCATGATTTTTGTCATTAATATATGTTTTAATATTTTGGTTTAATAGTGTTATTTAAATTTTCCAACTGATCTCTATAACTACTTGCATGCTTTTATTGCATTGTCTTTTATATTTAATTTAGTGGGTACAATTTATAATCTTATGATTTTTACTTATTCATCTATGGATTGTTTTATATTTATTAATTTTAAACTCTCTACTTCTTTTGTACTAAGGACTTGATTTTCTAACTATTTTTGTCATAATGACTTAATTTCAATTATGTGAATTTAAATTGTCTAATTTCCTTGAATATTATGATGAAAAATATGTTTTAAATTCTTATCCTACGATTAGAAATAATTTCAATCAAGCGATAAACATTTAATGGTTGTATGATATTGTGAATTATGAGTTTATTACCACGATTTAAAATTATTTATTCTAATTACAGAGTAAACTGTTGACTTCATCATGTGATCTAAATTACAGAGTAACTGGTTAAATTTTCCCATTAGTATGGGTTGACTCTGTGTGGACGCCTTAGTGGCTTGGCTATATCCGGATCATATATGTTTAGGACATCATAAATGCATAATATTTTATATGTCATTGTTATTTTTTATATAATTATTTGTATCAAGGTGAGTTACTACTTGTTATTTGATACATACTATATTTTTTATACACCTTAGGAATTATAAAATCATTTCTCTAAATCTTTTATTACAAAAAGATTTTAATATTCTTCATATTTTTATGGTTGTTAACTTATTATTTGGTTAATTTTGCCGTGGATGAACTGACCCTTAACCAACATTTAGGTACTAACGATCTTGAAGGTTTGCAAGAATGACGTTTGCTGGCGCACGCGCGTGGGAAAAAGGAGTACTTTAATAAAATAATATAATAATAATGTTTGTAGTGATAAAACCGTTGTGATACAATTTTTAAGTTTATTTATTTTTCATCGTTGATTTTAATAGAATGGCGGAGGCGGGGTCTTTGCTAGGAAAAACTTGAATTTTCTATTTTTTAAGCGAACATTTTCTACAATTAAGTAAATTGTCTTTAACAAATAATAATATCCGATAATCGCATTTGTGTTTATCTTTTTTAAAATGGATCAAACTATTTACTAGATTAAATTTTATTTATTATATGATGATACTTTAAAAAGAAAATTAAGGCGTTTTGAAGAAAATAATTTTTTAAGTAATGTCTTGGATCAAAATCTGGGGCGTTACAGAACAATGCGATGAAATGTAATCAAGATTCA
>PGTU02001842.1:0-11552 GCA_002896215.2 Cicer echinospermum
TGATATATTGTATGCTAAACAAGAGCAAGAGTGAAATTGATTCAGAAAGTCTCCTTTTTCCACAATTATAATGTAACTGTGCATCTACAATTCAATTTATATTTATTCTTGATTCATATGTATGAGTTTTGTTTTACATGTTACGTTTTCTCCAATCTAATATTTTTTTTTTAAATGTTGATAAATGAGTGGTGCAACCAATATGGGAAAATGAATTTGTTAAGTGAAAAGTTGGTTTAAAGGTATGAGTGAACCAACGGTATGTATTTAAATATCTTCTCTTTTATTTTTTATTTAATTTTATTTATTTATATTCATTTATTATATTTATCTTATTTCTCTCAAGATTAAAATCTTATGGTGAATATGACGTGAGGTCTCAAATAAGTCTTTCACATGTATACTATTATGATTGATTTGAAGTCGTACGTAGTCAAAATATATTAAAAAGGGTAATGTAGTCGATAAGATAATTAAACTTTAGTGGTTTTACGAAGATCTTAAATATAACAATAATCAAAATTAATAATTTGCAACGAAATAAATAAAAAGAGGTTTTTAGTTTGAAAACTATTTGAGTTACAATAGAGAATTATCAATTAATCGAAACATTCAATCAATTGATTTCAAGAATTCTTTGTCGGAATTCTATCACATGTTATAAATAAACATCTGCTCTATGTTTCTATTCTTGTTTAGTCATAAAAATAATCAAACAAATATCATTTAATTTATTCGAATTCCCACTGGATCAAGCATCACAATTTTTGATTAATGATGGTAGTAAACAAGCATCACAAGAACACGAGTAATTCATAACCAAATTCAACCAAACTAATAACTAAGAGTTTCATATTCTACCAATTCCTACCTGAACTAACCAAAACAAACATTCAATCTATTTCAAATAATCTCAATCAAAGGTATAAATTGAAATCGACATGATTAAGCATCAGAACATAAATCGAGTCCATACACAAAGGTTGTGTAGAGATGAGAAATTAACATAAAAGATATAAAAGCATAAAATGAAATTGCATTAAGAATCAAACCTAAAGAATCTAACAAAGTATCCTTAACCAATAAATTGATAAATACTTTTAGCGTTCCATGGAGGATTAGAGCACAAAACACAATTCTAGAATAGAGTTCGCAAAATATGACAAATTATATCCAAAGCCTCTCATATAATTATTTATAATAACCTAAATTAATCTAAGGAGCTTAACCCAAAATCAATTTGTATCAAAGTGGGCTCTAATGATTTTTAATAATCCAATAATAACTAATCACATGATAAATGATCCAAATCCCATATTGAAATCATCAGTTTCTTTAATCACCCTTTTTGATCATCAAGACATTCAAAACATACTTTGCCTCCAACATAAAAGTTGTAGCTTTGCTTCGCAACTTTTCAACGTATCCTAGATCACCTCAATTGGACAACCACAACCCAAGTCATGGTATGTAGAAGGAGAGAGTGTCAAGAGGCTAGTACGAACTGAAAATTACTTAAGATAATGACTAAAATCTAATTACAATATAAAGATGGTAAATATGGTAAAAAGTAACTATTAAAAAAAATAAACATTAAAAACCACAAAATACAAGCTATAAATAGTGTATAAAAATATGTTGATAAAATTCCTCCACACTTAAGCTTTTGCACTGTGACACCCTAAACCCCAAAATAACATTTATAATAATTTATAACTAAATTATTGAAGAAAACTCGGATAAGAAATCTATTAAAGAGAATAAAAACTTTATATCTAATTACGGATATCACATTTCTCTAATATACACATGTAACCAATTCAACTTATTCCTCATTAAAACACTACAATATCAATGAAGCTGATTTAACTAGAATTTCTTGATTTGTTAATTCTCTCAAGACTTACTCGTACTAAGGTTTCATATAAAAGTCATGTGTAATAACATAAGTAAAATACACATTACAAACATCTTAATTCCCGTATCACCTATCAGAGCGGGGTTCCTCCCAAACTTGGAAACTTAAGACTCATTAACCTATATTAATGCAGATTTGCAAACGCATAGCCAAATCAATCAAACACAAACAACGAATGAGGTGAGTTTTGAATCATGTTGATAGTATAATATAATAAAGGAACACGCAATTAATCATCAATAAACTGTATCATTATACAAACATTTTTCATAGGAAAACATCACATATATATGGTCAAAAATCAGGGAATCAATACACTATCACTGTAACATCAAATTAAAATAGAGGTCTTGGCCTTATTCATGGAAATTGGATTAAAATAATAAGTTTAAGTTTGTTCCAATCATTAGAGGTCTTGCTCTGAGAATATGCAACCTATTCATGTTGGTTTGCAACCAAGCTAGTGGCAAACGCTTTTGTATGAGTATCAATTCGTGCATTCACATAACATTATCGTTCGAATATGTTGCTCAATGGTTTTCTCTCTCACATCTCAAATAGGGGTATTCCCGAGAGGTGTCCCAGCAGCAAGAGCCTTGTCATCTTCTGCGCTAATTCTCAAACCATCTCATGTTGATAGTTTGTGAGGAGTTAGTTTACCATTATTTGGATCACTCTCAATCCCTTGTGCCAAACACAACATGTTGAATGATTGAAGCATGCCCCAACACCAATTTGTCGTCATTTGCCAACTTGATAATGTTGTTTGAGATAATTGTCCCTAGATTAATAGGGTTCCTATTCATTAGGGAAAAGACTCCAAGTGCCATCTTCATTCTAATCTTTCAGTAGTTCGACCAAGATTCCACCATGTGATGGAAAAAGATAGACCAAGCCTTAACCTCAAGGTTGAGGGAAGTCAGGTCTATCAATATCAGGAAATGGTGGTTGGCAAGGTAAGGTATCGACTAGATATCTACTTAGCCAAGAGTTACTAAAACTTCATTGTAATTCATCTCAGTTGTAGGTTTCTTTCTCATTATTACCAACCAACATTATAGTGGAATGATAAATCTTCATCATATGCATGTTTTTCATTGTTTTTATTGTTATTTATCTTTAATCATTAGTTAATTTAAGAAGTTATTTGATATATTTTGTTGATTTTAGTTCTTGGAATTAATAAAATGTTTATATTCTTATTTCCTTGATTAAGTAGAGATTTTTTTTTTTATAGTTTTGCGTTGTTTATTTGTTTTAGTGAAATGTTGAATTTTGGTAAGAAATCAACATGACGTATATGGAGTATTTCAGCCATAGCTGGAGTTGTAGATCCAATGGAGTCAAACCAAGTGCAAATGAAATCTAAGATCTATTGCTACAACTTTCATAGAGACACGGAACCAAAACTTGGACTCCAAAAGGAACAATGCAGTAAATGTCAGATAGAAGATGTGTGCGCTGAAGCCAAATGTTTGCGTCTAAGGGCGTGAGTGAAGCTGCATGGAATAAAGGAGATTTAGGACTATATCAAATTAGAAAGCCAATGATGGATTCAAAGTGACACTTATCCCTGACATTTTTCTTTATTGTAAAGTTCAATTTTATTACTCTTGTTAGTTTTCAAATATTATTCAATCAATCAGACTATTTTTCAATTTTAGTAATTAAACACAATTCGATAGAAAACACAAGTCTTTGAGTTCGAGCACATCGGTCTACCCGTTTTAATTATTACTAGCAACGATTCAGTATATTGTGCTGAAACACTATCACATATGTTCTATTCCATGATCTTTCTACGAATTATTAAACTTTAGAATAATTTTCTACAGTCTTGAGAAATTTTTTTATACTTATATTTGATAGCTGAGTCCTGTCGGATACTCCCTGGGTGTTGTAGAAAAAACATAGTCGTTCTCCATAGTTGTGAGTAGACGACGATCATTGTCACATATTTTATTTTGCTATAATTATTATTTTACTCGTTCTATATGTTAAAGTATTTATCTGAAATTGTTGGGAAATACAAATCTTTGAATTATCTTGATTTTGTCATTTATTTAGTTTCATAGTCTTTTTTATATATAATATGTTTTACAGTTTGATTTATTTTGAGTTTATAAAGTATTTAAATATTGAATTGTTATGTTTGAATATGTTTTTGCCATGAGTTACGATGAAATGAGCGATGATTTTTTTTAACATGTTTGAAATCGTTGTAATAATTATGAAATCGTTAGCGGCGATAGGTGCACCTAGTATCTCATTTTGATTAGAGAGAGTTACCTGTTAGATAAGGTCGCCCCTATGAGAAATATCATCCGTAGGAGGAGAGGGCTAAGACGAGATATAAGCTCCTAATTGATGTGTGATGGTGTGTTGCGGGATTGAGATGAGAGGGATATTCGTTAGATGGAGCCACCCCTAAGGGAAGGTCACTCTGAGGAGGAGTGCTATCAATGAGATAAAGCCGCCTCTGTGGTTCTCAAAAATTGGTATTTTTTACTGTTTGATTTTCTATGATGATTTTAAGGTTGTTCATTTTGGATTTCGCTTCGCTATTAATGGGTTTTTAAATAATTTTTATCTGAACGGGCTAAATTATAGTTTAATGATTTTATATGTGTCTACTATACTTGAGAATCATATATATTTGAGGTAAGCATTGGTTTTATATAATTCCACAAGATTGCATAACAATTATTCATGCATTTTGGTGTTTCATTTCTAGTTGATGGTGGTTGTTGTCTCCTCACTAAATCTTTATTGACTTACCCTTTCAGTGTTGTTTTACTTTTTTTTTTCAGATCACTGGCAGCTGAGTAGCAAGCTGTTAGTAGATTCAGTTTTGATCATAATTTTTTTTGTAGGGCCTTTTTGACCGAGACCCTTTTTTGTAAAGTTTGTTTGAGCCGTGATGTAATTTACAACTATTTTGAGTCTAGAATGTCTTTTTTGGGAAATGTATTAAACAAATAATTATGCTCTTTGGATTGTGATTGAATTGAAAGTTAAATAGGAATTTTATAAATTTGGAAAGGTTGAAGTTACAGAGGGACTAATTTATTTGCTTAATTTGTTAGTTAGTTGATATGTTTGCCAGATTAGGAGTATAGCTTGTGCACCAGTCACGACATTTAGCTTTCGGGTCGTGCACTAAAGTTGAAGGCTCTATCAGGATAATCTTTCAAGCAAGTTTAAGGGAGTGCCATACTCTCATGGACAATAGATTTGAAGTGGTAATCATCAAAGTCTCCCTTATCCCTCACTCTCGTTTTTTTGCTACAATTAAATGCCACCATGGGTGCTCTCCCAAACCATGAGTAAAGGATGAAAAGAAAGTAAGGAATAGCAACACACAGAAAATAATAACAAGGATAAGAACTCTTTCTACAAGGTTTGGATGAAATCGAAGTTGAAATGGAGTTCCAGTTTACGTTTTTTTAAAGGGAAACATATTGGTGTCATTGCGCTACCATGACTCCTTGCGCTCAACCATTAATTGTCCAACAATCCATTTCCATCCATTAAACGCATTATGCTTATTATAGGCAAAGTGCTGGTCCTTCAAACCAAAATGGAAAACGACATGCTAGGAAAAGCACACTAGCAGTTGCAGCCCACTAGTATTATGTGCTGGTCAACAATTACAACATGGTTTTCAAATTGCAATGCAATGTGTTGTATGCTTCTCTTGATACAACTCTACCTCATCCGGCTCAAATTCTCCTCCCTATTATTTGAATTAAAAAAAACACTAGAAGTAGAATCAGTAAAACCAAATGTACGTTCATGTTTGCTTCCCATGCAATGCTTAATTGTCGTAATAACTTACATTTGATACTCTTAAAGTCTCTAGAAGCATGTATACCCGATCGTTTGGAATGTCTCCTCAACAAATCTCTTTGTCAGTTCACTTTAAGATCTCTCTGAGTCAAGCTCTACCAGTGCAACTGCTCCATGTAGTGAAACTTCTTTTTATCTCAAAGGGATTTAATATGTTGATGCAGCTTCCTGGGAATAGTTTAGCGAGGACTTGAAAAGCAACACATGTTGCTCGATTGAAACTCTTTCTTTAACCAAATTTTTGTCGTTGATATGCATTCGTCCTCTGCTTGTAATCCATTGCATTCTCATAAGCATTAGTCGCTATTTCCTCACCTTATTCAATTTAGTTGTCCTTTTTCTCCTCCCAGTTTTAGAATCAAAATTCAATAATTTGATAGCCCAAGCTTTTGTGTGTCTGTATTCAACTAGTAAATGACAAGATTGGCCATATACTAACTGATAAAGAGATATCCCAAAAGCTATATGATATGACCATAAAGCAACGTCTAACTTTTGACCAACCCGCTCGTGAACGAACCATAGTTTTCTAAAATTTCTTTTGACTTTCTACTAGACACTTCAACTTGGCCAGATGTTTGAGGGTGATAAAAGTGTGACCACTTATGCTAATATTTGTCGTTGACAACAACTTTCTAATATTGGCTGCAAAAGTGCGACACCCCACCGTCATTAATCAAAACCATTGGTACTCTTAATCGATCAAAGATATTTTATTTAGCAAAGGTAGTCATAGTTAGGGAATCATTAGCTCTTGATGCAGTTCGTCAACCCATTTAGTCTATTTTAACTACTCAATAGGAATTACTTTGAGCTAAAGGGGTCATCCCATAGAAAATGGTTCGCCTTCTTTAAAAAATATTCTGCTGTCAAGTGTATCTTCTAGTACTATGTTTCTGCTTAAAACTGCCATGTCAGCAAACAAGGCCTTGCATTGATAGATATAGGTTCTCGTCTGGGTATCTCTTTTCACCACACTCTTCTTTCTTTCTTTGTAATAGCAGAGTTTTTCCAACCTTGACAAATGATCTTCTACATATTCTCGTCCCATTTCTTATCTTTAATCTTGAAGGTCAAACTCCTGCAAAAGCAAATTTGTTTGGGTAGTCGATGTTTCAACTCTTCTTTGGTTAACATATATTAATGCTTCATGGTCATGAAACACAATTATTTAGCATCCAATCAAATAGATCTAAATTTTTAAAGAACAAATACTATGGGTTAGCAAATTGTTTTGCTATGGTAGCATAATTAAGCTGATTTCATTCAAAAGCCTTGCTTGTACATAAATTGCATGGAAAATTATTAGATCTCTAACACAACACAATACCAACAACATAATCATAGCATCATACATGAGTTCA
This sequence comes from Cicer echinospermum, assembly GCA_002896215.2. Lineage (NCBI taxonomy): Eukaryota > Viridiplantae > Streptophyta > Magnoliopsida > Fabales > Fabaceae > Cicer > Cicer echinospermum. The sequence continues at coordinate 7,132 of PGTU02001842.1, forward strand.
AAGGTTGTTGAGATAAAATCCTCTCAATGGTTTTAATGATAAAAAATTAATTAAAAGATTTATGATTGAGGTTAATGACTAATATGTGCTTTTGAAGTGTATTCATATATGAAACAGGTTTTATTCATTAAGGCAAAAAGAAAGAAATTCTGAGTTAAATCTGGAGCATGGAAATACTGAGGATGCCTCGCGAGTTGATGAATATTCAAATCTGCAGAATACTCCTCTTCGCTGAAATTGAATGGGTTTTATTATTTAAACAAAGGCAAAACATATGTAAAGAATAAGTGTTTGACTCTTTAAACAAAGGCAAAACTTTATTAAAGGATAAATAAAGAAAAGGAGTATGATGGCAAAAGAAAGGTACGAGAAAGGTTTACACTAGGATGGGTCTATGGTCAACACATCTGAAAAGAAACCCATCATATCATGTGCAAGAATACAAGCAGACCTATAGATCACTCTTGTGTGAATTAAAAACAATATATAGTCAATCTTCAAAGGCAACAACAAACAAGTCAAAAGTGAAAGTCATCACATGTCTTAAAGAAAGGAAAGAGAAAAGGACTTCACATAAAGCCTTTACAATCATTGAATAAAGAAAGAACGAAAAGGACATCACATGGTCTTACAAGCCTAAAGACAGGAAAGAGAAAAGGACAGCACATGCCCCAAGTTTCCAGAAAATCTGCAACCTCGTACTTGAGGATGGACTGCATCTGTCCCAAGCAGCTGGAATGACAGTTTTGTAATTATAAGAAAAGTCATTGGTGCTTCTTGAATTGATTTTCCAACGGTCCTAAAAAGCTGACTTATGAAGTGAACATCATAAGACTCTATAAAAGGCAGCAAGCCTTTTCTTCATCAAATACACAACACATTGCATTAAAAAGATCAAGGATCTTAAAAGCTTTCAAGAAGCAACATCCATCCTCCTTCATACTTTCTACAATCGTACATTAGATCTTTGTAAATCCTTTGAGAAAGTATTAAGAATCAATCATCTCATATCACATTATAATTTCCATGTGAGTACACTTGGAAATATTTGAACCTGATTGTAAGCTTGGTGAAGCTAAAGATACACAATTTGTAATCTTCCTCTGTGAGGTTTTGATCTATTTGAACATTAGTGAAATCTCACAGAGTGTGAAGACTGGACGTAACCTTCATTGGGTGAACCAGTATAAAACTGTGTGTTCATTCTCATATTTTTTCTTCTCTCTTTAAGTCATCTCAAATCTGAAAGTTTGAACCATCCTCGGTTTTCATCCTCTGCGAAGGATATTTTTAAAAACACTTGAAAATTATTTTTAACAGCAAAATCCCTATTCAACCCTCCTTCTAGTGATATTTAGCTACAATCAATTGGAATCAGAGCAAGGTTCTCTAGGAAATTACAACTAACAGTGTAGAGAAAAGACCCAAAAAGAAACTGTCATAAGCTAAGTATATTCCTGAGGAGGATCATCCAGCCGACTCCCTATTTTGATGGCAATATTTACCATTGAAAGGTAAGATGAGACTATTCTCATATACAGACACAACATGTGCTATGTAGTTGAAAAATGGGATCGCATCAATCAGAACCAACAACGTAGATGCAACCTTGATGAGAAACTCAAGCACAATGGACGGTTGATGAAAATGCAAAGGTACTCCTAAACTATAACTCATTTATTACTAACGTGTGATTTTGAGCGGGAAGAGTATGATAGAGTCGAAGATTGCAAAAGGCTAAGGAGCTCTTGGGCCACTCTAAGGAATCCATCATGAAGGAACAAGTCACGTGAAAAAAGCAATATTTGACATGGGAATAAGAATATTTAGAACTATTGAAATGAAGGAAAAGGAAACCATTGATGAAATTTCTCAGGTTAACAATCATATTAAACAACTTGAGATCTTTGGAAAGGTCATACTCGTTCAAGAAAGGATAAGAAAAATCCTAAGGAGTTTACCAAAAGAATGAGGGCCAATGGTGACTGCCATTACAGAGCGAACTGACCAACATGAAATGGAAAGATTTAGTTGGTACTCTAGAGCTCATGATACCATTATTGCTGGCTGAAAACCTAGCGGAAAATGAAAAATGATTGCTCTAAAAACAAGTCAAATAAAAAGTTCATCCTCTAAAAGACGATGTCATGAAAAAGGAAAGGTCAGATTATCCTCTATCCAGGAAGAGAGACTTGCTCTGTTTCCAGAAGTCATCTAGAGGATGATAAATCGAAGAGGACAAGATAAAAAGATCTCATCAAAAAGAAAATCTACAAAAGTCAGATAACTTGTTTTGGATGCAACAAGATGGGACACTACAAAACTGAGTGTCCTCTCACACTACAAGAAAACAGACATATACCTACAGGAAGCTTATAATGACAAAATTAAAAACTGTAGGTATAACAATCTATTCCCCCGATAAATTAATTTTTGTTGGTATAGGTGTCTTATACCTTCAGGTGACATAAATTTGTCACTAATTGTTATAGTTAACACACTTTAAATCTGTGGTATAGACATCAAATTGAAAAATATATATTTTTAAAGGAGCCAAAATATTAATTGTTTGTGAAAATAAAATTGTACAAAACTTCACGATTAAGTCAAAAAAAAATTTAATGGAGCAAAATCCTAATTTTTTTAATGCACCCAATTTCAATATTTTTTTTTTTGAGCCAAAATCTTAATTTTTCAATGGAGGTAAAAAAAAATAAATTGAGATAAATCCAATTTTTCAATGGAGGCAAAAAACAAATTTTAATGGAGCCAAAATAAATTAATAGAGCAAAACCTAAATAGTACAAGTACCAACTAAACCCTTCTATCAAAACACCTAAAACTCAAAACTGTTCCTCTTTCAACCCAATCTGAGCCTAACTGAGCCCAATCGTTGTCTTCTCCTTCTCGCTGTTCTCACTCAAACTTGTCGTTCTCACCGTTCTTCTTTCACCCAATCTGAGCTAATCTGAGCCCCAATCGTTGTTTCTCCTTCTCGCGTTCTCACGCCAAAACTGTCGTTCTCACCGTTCTCTCTTCACCCATCTGAGCCCCAATCTGAGCCCAATCGTTGTCTTCTCCTCTCGCCGTTCTCACTCAAAATGTCGTTCTCACCGTTCTCGCCGTCAATCAACCAACTGCACTAGCCGTCGAACCATCGCGCACTCACCGTCGAACGGAGCTGCACTCGCCGTCGGAACGCAGTCGCGCCGTCGAACCCGAGCTGCACTCACGTCGTCTCACCGTTCTCGCACCACTGGTAATTTCTCTGAACACCATTCTGTTCTCGCACCACTATTTTGAGTTCTGATAAGTGACTGCTGTAGAGACTAGCCTAGAATGTTTGTATGTATGTATAAATTGAGTTACAGAAAAGTTTGTGATGAATGCATGTGAACAAGCTTGCTGTTTTTAATTGTTTCTAATTACAAACTCCTAACTAAATTTATGTCAGTTCCATCAATTGGTTCCCAAAAATTGAATTGTTATCTTGCAAGTTCATAATGGGCTAAGAAAGAATTGGAAGCAACATACATAAATGAATAAATGATCTAAGAGAATTTTGAAAGAAGGGATATAGGCCCTTATTTGGATGATCAGTGGCTTGGCGGAGTTTGCTGATAATTGAGAGAGTATATAGATTGTCTAAAAATCAAAATTTAGATCTGTGAATTTGCTTGTATTTTGAAGGAAGATATGGAAAATTTAGATAGTTTTTTATTTTATTAACTGTGGAAGAAGAAAAAGAAGAAGAAGATCCTTTGTGAAGCAATGCTTCTTAGTATTATTGATGTATATGGATATGATAAATGGATTATGAACTATTTTTTTCTCTTTTGTTTGTTTTTGAATAAATAAAAGATGATGTGGGAAGTCTTTTAAGTAGTATATATTTGAATCTTTTGTGTTTTTTTCTTGTTTAATTATTGATTGTATTTAGCTATAAGTTGGTGTTTGTGGGTGATTTGTGTCAATGGTATATGGAAGTTTTGATTTATATGCTTTTACTTTAGATTTTTTTGACCCTTTATGTTGAATAGCATGATTTGATGTTGTTGTTGAATATCATGTTCTTCATTTGAATTTTAAGATTGTTAATTTTTTAGGACTTGCATCATCCATTTTCAGTTAATTTTTCCAAATGGATAGAGAATGGATGTGTGATCCATCCAAAAAAAGTGAAGAATATATTCGAGGAGTTAATGAATTTCTTGAATTTGCTTTTCAAAATTCACAAATCAATGGAAAAATAATGTGCCCTTGTACAAAATGTGCCAATTGCCACTCTTATTCTCGTGTATGTGTTTATGAACACTTAACAGATCCACATCGTGGATTTCTTAGAGGCTATAGACAATGGATATATCATGGTGAAAAACCTAGAACTTCAAGTAGCGCTACTAAACAAAATGTAGAAATGG
>PGTU02001843.1:0-10543 GCA_002896215.2 Cicer echinospermum
ATCATATAATAAACCAAAACTGAAGTTAATATGGTTACAATGAGTATATATAGAGGAAAATAGAAAATATCTAAAATACCCTTACTACTAATATATAATAATATTATCTAATAGGGTTGACAACGGATGGAGTATTCGGAGCAGCTCTCGCAAAAAAAAAAAATTGAGAGTTTGAATGATTTTGCAATGGGAATGGGGGACTATGAAATGAAATAGAATAGTTTTGAGGAATTTTTTATTTTCAAGAGAAACAAAGTAAGTAAATATTGTTTGATGTCGATACTACCCATTTAACTCTATCACTAAATACTATCTATATCTATGGCTTGGGTGGTGTCAGTATATTACATCTATACCTACGATATTTATATGTGTCACTAAAAGCAACTATTAGTATATGGAAAAATTCTTGTAGTGAGTCATAAATATCATGACTTTGTGCTTGTGATCCTCACGTTTGAGGGACTTGTGATCCTTGAGATATCACAATGGTGGTTGAGATTGAGAGCCTTGAACAACACTTGCATTAGCTTGTGGATTCTCTCGTGCAACAGATTGTGCATTCCCAATAATTTGGGAACACTATGTAGCTTGTGACTGAATATGCTTCTGCATAACCAAATAAGAAAAACACATAATCAACATTTAGTTTACGCATACATAGTGTCTTAAATCAGCATAAATCAATATACTTGCATACAATTACAGCTTCAACATAAATCACCATTCAACATACATTCAATTTCAGCATATATAGTGAATTACTTTATCTTAAAATATCATACAATTTTAACATATGTTATTGCTGCAATTTCATCATACATTTACAAGTTACAACATACTATTTGAAAATTCAATTTTAACATAAATTAGCATACCTTATTTCCACCTTTAGGTATCACTCTACCAACAACAATTTTACCTTTTGCATGTCCTCACATTGTGACCAATTTCTCACATTTCATAGTTGATCGAAGGTGTCTCGGTAATACATTGCAATTTTAGGTCTCATTGTTACGCTTATTTATTTGTTTTTTTGGGTCTTTCCAATGCGCTCTTCTCATTCGCGATGTTAGTATTAGCTCACTATTTATAAGTCCAAAGCTTTGGTCCATTTGAAAGCTTTGATGACGTGTGAATATATTGCCATGAATGTTGTTTTCCTCTAACAAGTAATTAAATTAAATTAACAGCTTATTGAGCTCTTTGAAGTAATTTAATATTGATAAATTTAATTATATTAAATAATGAGTTGAAAATGTTACTTGTAACATGTTGCAATATACTTCCTTTGGTCACTATTATAAGCACACAAAAAGAGTTAATTGATACTTATCTCTTTTTTTCTTTTTTTTTTAACTCAAAAATGCCCACTTAAAAAAAAAAACACAGCATGCCCTACTTTTTTTTGCCCCAGTGCTCATCGGCAACCTGAGGAGTGCGACTTGGTTAAAAGAGGTTTTTTTTTTTTCATTTTAACAGAGATGTCGCTCCTGGGGATGCGACGTGTACTGGATTTTTTTTTTTTGCCATTTGTATTTATTATTAATTATATTTACTATTATTGAATAATTTAAAATAATTTAAAACATTTAAATTCAAAATACTATTATGAAAAATAATAATAAGAAGAAAATCATATTAATACATTAAAATAAAAATACATTAAATCAAAAGAAAAAAATACATTAAATCAAAAGAAAAAAATACATCAATCTTGAGTAGATGTGTCAGCAGCGTTTGGATAATATTTCTTAGTATGACCAGATATCCGACATAATCCGCACTTTCTTGGGACTCTACCCGTAGTGTCCATTTCTGTTCTAATGCTTTTGGTCTGTGGGCGACCTTTCTTGACTCTCCGCATTAGTGGATTGTGACACACCTTAACACCTTCATATTGTGGCCAATATCCTTCGTTTGGTATGGGTTGGAACGCTTCACTGTAGACTTTTAGTACTGTTTCCACCTTGTACACATCAGATATAAGACTCCAATAATCATATTTGATGCTAGAACATGTTGTTATCACATGTGAACAAGGCGTATGTTTAGCTTGATATTTTCCACAATCGCACCACTTGTTAGAAAGATTTACACTGAAATGACCAATTGGTCGCTCTTCTCTTGGAACTACTGTCGTGTGGACCATGAAAGTATGGTTGATCCGATCAAAACTATCGACTCGATGACTATTGGATTTACGTATTTATGATTTCTTAAAAGTCATGCATGTTTCTGTGTATACCTGACCAGAAGCTAAAATTGATGCGTGTTGTTTTGTCATGGTTAGAAATAGTGTACCATTTTTATAATATGTTGATTGGACCAAAGCAGTAATGGGAAGGTTGTGTGGTCCTTTTAATAATGCGTTCATCGACTCCACAAGGTTGGTGGTCATCTGACCCCAACTGCTACCTCCATCAAATGCTTGAATCCAATCTTGCCGCGGGTATGTTGTCTAACCATTTCAAAACTTTTGGGTTTACGATGCCAATTTATCTGCGGTAGTATCAATATGTAGACTCATCGATTGAGTAACATGTATTGAAACAGTAGACAATGCATTATTACACTAATTATAAAACTTAATAATTTAATTTTTCATTAACGATAAGAAGTAAAAATTAAATTATTACCCATAGAAATAAATTTTTTCATCAAAGCATTATCCTTAAATTCCCTTGCAAAATTTTTTGAAATATGTCGGACGCATAACACATGCTTTGACGGAGGATGTTGCCACCCATTATTCGGATTATTATAAGCACTCTTGATAGATTCGTGTCTATCTGAAATCAAATAAATGTTGGCTTGTGGAGTGACGTGTGATCTCAAATTTCTCAACAAAAAAAACTTCAAGCCTCTTTTGTCTCACCTTCCACAAGAGCATAAGTTATAGGAATGATATTGTCGTTCCCATCCTGTGCAACTGCTACCAATAGAGTTCCCTTATACTTGTTGTATAACCAAGTCCCATCAACTTGTACAATTGGTTTGCAAAATTTAAACGCAGATATGCATGGAACGTAAGCCCAAAATAGTCTATGAAAGATTGTCATCCCATTTATCAAACCATGTTCATGATAACCATCGTAGAAGTTGATTGTAAGACTCTTCCGAATTGCCATAAATTTGTTCGATCGCCTTATTTTTTCCTAACCAAGCCTTTCTATAACTAACTGTGTAGTTATGCAAAGCTTGAATCTGAGCAATAATGACATTCACTTTGATTGAAGGGTCCATCCTCATAACTTGCATTATGCTTGCACATATCATGTTAGAATCGAGTTTTGTATGATCTTGTGATAGTGCAGAATTTGTGCATGTATGAAGCGCATTCAATTTCCCAATCACCCACAATACGCTCGTTTTGTATTTTGAAGCTCTGCATCTAAACAAACAATTTGGATGTGAATAATTAATAATGTACCTTTCTAAATCTGATTTTTGCACCACAAAATTTAATGATTGTTTTAGATTATAACGCTTGATTGCATGTACACATTCATCCTTGTTCTTAAACTTTATTCCAACTGCAAGAGTTCCACCTAAAATTGGGACTTCATCAATGAACATGTGATCAAATTCAATTGGTTGGTTTGCAGTGTCTAAATTGATGTTCTTCATGTGGAATGGCGGATCGAATACAGGTAGTATAGGTTGATCTTCTGCTTCCATATCTTCATCAACATCATCATCGTCAGAATCACAAGATGATTCATCGAAGTATGTATCATCATCTTCACTATAGTCACCTAGTTCTTCCTCATTGATATTATAATGGAAACTAAGCGGAAGATCACATTGTGGACTTGTTGGGAGAGATTCGTGACAGAGTTGTTGGGAGACATTGTGGACATGTTGAGTTTGTTCCTTTTGGCTAGAGTATGGTTCATAGTGTTGTGATGGAGAATATACGTCGGGTTGATAAGGGGTGTTTTGATCAAGATGGAATGTAGTCGGGTTGATAATAATCGAATGATGGGATATAGTTGGAATTAGGCATGTTTGAGGTTGATGGTTGATTTGTTGAAGTAGGACCACTTTCAAATGTAATGTATAACTCGATGGTGTCGAATTGTGACCATTGTGAATAAACATCAAACATGAGTTGGACATCTTTGTCATCGCATACCTTCATCAATTCAAATCTGGTTGTATTTTCACCAAAGAAGACAAGGTGTCGATAAACTATATCAGTTATCGTCACGTTGTCGTCGAACTGTAACTTTTTCTTAATGACATTCTTTAGACGAAAAAGGTTGCTGCTACAATGTACTTTGAACGCCTTTTTGTAATCACTTACAAATGTTTTCCCTTCAGCTTCATCGGTAATTGAACCATTGTAATAAACAATACAAATGACTTGTTGGGTAGCCATGATTATGTAATTGATTAAGTATGAAATGTTAGAATGTATGATGAGATAGAAGGTGTGGTGATATAGTGTGATCTAGTTTTCTATTTATCGAAGTTAGGAGGATTCATATTTTTCTACTAAACCATCCATAACCGTTGATAAATTAATTTGGATGGTCAAGAGTAAAGATTGAATAGATCAATTTGATTGGTCCAACTAAAATTAGGAGGATTCATATTTTTCTACTAAACCACAATCGTTGATAAATTAGTTTGGATGGTCAAGATTAAAAATTAAATAGATCAATTTGATTGCGTCCAAACTAAAGTTAGGAGGATTCATATTTTTCTACTAAACCACAATCGTTGATATAAATTATTTGGATGGTCAAGATTAAAGATTTAGTAGATCAATTTGATTGGTCCAACTAAAATTAGGAGGATTCATATTTTTCTACTAAACCATCCACAACCGTTGATAAATTAATTTGGATGGTCAAGATTAATTTGACCAAGGATCCACACTTTTGACTATAACAAGGATCCACACCTTTAATTGTAACAAGGATCCACAACCATCGATTAAATGAAATGAGCGGTTGGAATTCATCCATAAGGCATCGCAACCCGGGGATGTGACTTCTCAAAGAGAGCGCTACCTGGGGATGCGGCATCCCACAGGGTTCGCAACCTGGGGATGCGACGTCCCAATGGTTGGCTGGCGGTGTGAATCGCTACCTAACCCTACGATTTCCTATATAAACACTCCATACCAACATTACCAAACACACTTCCTCCATCTTAATCTAAAAATCACTATCTCCAACTTCCCAAACACACTTTCTCCAACTTTACTCACGGAATTATCTAAAAATCATAGAGTTGAAATTCGATACATTAACGCATTTGTAAGTATTTTATATTAGTGTCATATATATTGAATATTTTATATTACTGTCATATATATTATTTTCAAATATATTAGCGTAATATTTTATATATTATTAATTTCATAATCCCTCGAAGGATAAACTAAAATGTCATGGTCATGCCAACAAAAAACCGAACGAAGCTATATTACCGTATTTGCAACAAGCTGGATTTGGTGAAGTGATCAAACTTGGAAACTACAAGATCGATGTCGGTTTGATTACTGCTATGGTTGAAAGGTGGAGACCAGAAACTCATACTTTTCATCTACCGGTAGGTGAGTGCACAATAACTTTAGAAGACGTATACTATATTTTAGGATTAAATGTGTCTGGTATTCCTGTTAGCGGTTCAAATTTTGTGAATATTAAAGATGTTTGTCAAGAATATTTAGGAGTTATCCCACCTGAGGGAGCAACAAAAGGTAATTCTATTAAATTAAAATGGCTCAAAGATACTTTTGATAATGTCGGTGAAAACGCTTCCGAATTAGAAAAACAAGCATCATGTCGAGCCTATATATTACGTATGATTGGAGGATTGTTGATGCCAGACAAATCCAATAATCGTGTACATTTAAAATATCTTTCATTTTTGGGCGATTTAAATAAAGCATCCCACTATAGTTGGGGTTCGGCAGTTTTAGCAACACTCTATAGAGAATTATGCCTTGCTACGAAACCCAACGTAATGTCGATGGGAGGATGTGCGTTGTTGTTGCAAAACTGGGCATGGTATCGTTTGAGTTGTGTTGCTCCAGATGCACCAAGTGCATGGATATTTCCACTTGCACAAAGGTAACTATTGCACATAATTTTTATATATTTTTATTTTTTAAAACTTATTACTTACCGTATTCGTATTACTAATTTTATTATATTTTTATTTTTTATATATTCGACAGATTTAATTCCGGGGGTTTAAATTTCACTAAAGTTCCTCACAACGATATAGAAGGATACCAGAATACAATCGATCATATGATGGTTCAAGAAGTAATATATTCATTCTCATGTAGTTGCACTTTTAAATTTTTTTTATATCTCTTAATATTCACTTTAGCCTGTTTTTTTAACATCCAGTTTCGTTGGAGACCTTATCTCGGATTCCAACACGAGGTACCCGAACAAGAGATCAACACTTGGGCTGCATGTACCTATATGCACTGTTATCATATCGTCGAAAAACATCATGCAGATAGAGTCGCGCTTCAGTTCGGCTTTCATCAACAAATTCCGCAACCTCCAGAAGATATGACGCTCTACCATGAGATCGACATGAGACGTGGCATTGATGATAATTGGAGTGTGGTTTGGAAAGATGAGATTCAACATTGGAATGAACGTCAGAATTACATATTGCAAGGTCAGTACGTCGAAGGTGTTTTACGCCACACTAACGAATATATGAATTGGTTCACGCATCACACTAAATTATACATATATGTGGAAAGATACCTGCGCGATCCGCGTTTGCAAACTTCAACATATCCTGATGTTCACTCTATGCCTCAATCAATCCCACAACAAAATATCATGCACCAAACACCGTCTTTATCATCACCACAACATCTTCATGAAACTGCAGATATACCTACTCAATACTACGTTCCTTCAGTGCCAACAATACCCACTCCCATTAATCCGACCGAGAGCGGAATTTTCTATAATTTGTTTGGTACTCATTGCACAACTCCTGAGTCGGCTTATGCGGCTTTTGATTCTATGTATAATGTCGAAACTCAAAATTATACGGAAGCAGGTGGTAGTGGTTCTAATCCACAAACAGATTAAAACGAGGATCAACCACAACAACCTCAAGTTGTTCAAAGGGCTAGACGAGTTCGACGACCGCGTAGATGTGGAACTGGAGGTCATTTAGATGAAAATAATTAATTTTTATTTGATGTATTTTTTGATTTGTAGTATTTTTTCTTTTTTTAATGTATTTTTTCTTTTAATTTAATGTATTTTTATTTTATTTTATTAATAGAATTTTCTTTTTATTATTATTATTTTTTTATTATTTGTTTTTTATTATAATAATTATTAAAAGTTATATAATAATATTAAATTAATTATTTTAATTATTTATAACAATAATTTGTATTTTTTAATGTTATAATTATTTTTAAAATATTTAATAATAATAAATATAATATATCTAATAATAAATAACAAAATTCAACAATAAAAGAATAATATAATATTTAAAATACATTATTGAATATTTTAATAATAAAAGTATTTTTTTTATTAATAGAGAGATGTTTTCTTTATTATTATTATTAAAAATTATTTTTATATATATATTAATATTATTTTATTTAAAATTATATATATATATTAACTCTCTTAATTATTATTTTATTATTTATAATAATTATTTTGGGGTATTTTTAATGTTATATATGTATTTTTAAAATATTTATAATAATTATAGTTGATAGATATATCTAGTATAATATACCCAATAATATACCAAATAATAACAAAATTCAACAAAAAAAAATAAAAAACCATAACCAAGTAGGAGGTCTCATCTCCAGGATGCGACCATCTAGTAAAGTAGAAAAAAAAATTCTTTAGGAAGTCGGATCCCCGCGACTTGCAACTGGGGCTAAAAAACAGGGCATACTGGTATTTAAAATAAAAAAAATGGGATATTTATATAAAAAACCCTAAAATTTTGGTCAAAATGTCTGAATTCTAAAAAAATTAAGGGATCAAAATTACTAAATTTGAAATAGAGGAACTGAAGTCATGGATTGATTATAATAATAGGACTAAAATTATTTTAACCTTAAGAAAATATAAATTAAATAATAGATTAAGAGAAACTAATATATTTAATTTTAAAATTAAAATTGAATATATTAGATTTTTTTCAGTTGAGCATAAATTAAGGGAGAGTCCGAAATTTGATTTCTAAGATTTTACTAACTCCAACTTATACTTTAAATTATTAAGACTTTGGACTTAGGAAAATAAAAAAGTTAAAATTTAGGGAGAGGAAGATAAAAAGAAAATTTGATTGAAAGAAATACTCACCTCGTTATGATTAATGAAAAGATTAGTCACTACCAACAACAGGGTATACTTAACACAAAAAATAGTAATGTGGTAAAGTATTTATTTTTACAAATATTAAACTTATATTCACACTGAATAATTGTTCTAAGTAATTTGTAGAGTAGATTGGATAAAAAATAGTGAATGTTTAAAGTCACATGTTTAAAGGTCACATGGCATCCAGAGGTATGAAATGTCTGACAGATAGTTTATATTGTTTAGTGTATCATAATAGATTATTTAAAAGTCACGTATATTTTGATGGCTTTACATTGTATAAATAAGTTTCCATTCAGGTATTCTCTTGTAAGAATTTTTGTAGACCGAAGAAAATTTAATGACCTGCAAGAAAATTTTAGGTTTAAATTACACCTAAATTCTTAATTTTTATTATTTAATAAAATAATTAATTCTATTTTAAAATTCCAATTCTATATCTACATTTTAATTTTTTTTAAATAAAAAAGTAAATATAACTATTTTTTACTGGTATAATGACGTAACATAAATGTTCATATATATAGAATAAATCATAAATAAACATTAAATATTAAATTGCAAATAAATCAAAAAATTCAGTTTCATACTTTATAATGTTGATTTAATGGAATTTGTAATCAATGACAAAATAATTAATCTAAGTTCTATCGTATTAATTATATATCACATGATGCATTTTTTTAGTTAAAAATACAGATTAACTAAACTAACTAAACTATTAATTTTAAAATGAACGACCAATTTTATAAAATGGTGAAAATAAAGAAACCAAAACTGTAATTAAATCAAAAAAATTCCCACACCATACCACCAAATAAAACGATCCCTGCAGAAAATTGAACATCTTTAGCTTAAATGGTTGTCTCAAATTTGACACCACATAATAACAATTTTGAGTGGCCAAGCTAGATTAAACGGATAATGTTCTGTAAATTTGACATAATGTTGAACAAAATGGTTTTGTTAGGGTGAACCTGTTAACATAACAATGTAACAATTGATGAAATAAACGAGTAATGGAAATCTCTGTAGGTACACCTTGAGTTACAAAATCCAAGCGTTGGATGGTATGAAGAACAACAGTTTATAAGGCACAATATGTATCTAAACAAAATACAACTTAAAGTTCGCATTAATAATCATCACCCTTTGATATAACTTCTTTGCATGTTGGTCGAAGAAGTATTGTATGTTCAAATTGTGATACATAGCTTCCTTTCACGTCGCATAGAGGAGGATAACGCTGCATGTAAGGGAGGAAAATTTAGCCATTCATAATTATAATTTAAACAAGTACAATATTAAAGGATTGTTTAAAAAATATTAGAATGAATAATAAAGCAGCAGTCAAGCCCATGAAAGCTATCAATAACGAACACACTAAGGCTTCACAACTACCAAAGAGACTAAAGATACTTAATTTCCTTCTCACTGCAACCATTACAACAAGCAATTTTAAAAAGAAAAAACTTCAACCACAAAATTTCTCGATTTTAGCTCCTATAACGTACCTGAACAATGCCATTTGTACATAAGTTGCTCAATGCCAGTGAGTATTTAGTCTCTCCTAGGCGATCTAAATATCGTCTACAAAATGCCAAAGTGGAGAAGTTTTTGTTAATAGTCGCTAACAGTTGCTTAGCTCTAGGCATTCTCAGCGGAATATGACCAACATCGAAATTTTTCATGTAGTGGCTGCAGTCTAGGTCTTCTCGTACGTATCCTTTCCCTGAACATATTTAGTGAACAATTCTATTATGCATTATTAAAATCCAATATAACAATGTCAACACCCGAAGAAACTACTATTACCAGTTGACCCAAAGGTTTCAATAGCATAAAATTCCCCCTCTTCCATCTTTGTCTGCTCTCCACCTTTCACAATGGGAACAGATTTTCCAGCATGAATTTGATAGCGGCCAATGCTATGTCCATTCAAATTCCGTATACTCTTGACTGCAGTGACAATGTTATTGCAATACACATCACACTCTATATGACACAATACTGGTAAACATTATACTGAAGTAGACAATATATAAAATTATGAGTGGGATAAACAATACTTTGGTAGTCTTCACTTAATAAAACCTTATATATCACAAAATTATGGCTTAAATAGTTATAAAGTAAAGTAAACCCAAAATCAAATGTACAAAGTACCTGATTTGTTAGACAGA
>PGTU02001844.1:0-16174 GCA_002896215.2 Cicer echinospermum
TATTTGTTTATTTTTTTTTAAAAAAAGGAAAAGAATATTTATAATCGAATTTTAAAAGATTAATTAGATGTGACATCTTTTAATCTTTGAGTTGTTAGGACACAAGTAGTACAACTTGATAGTTCTAAAACTCTCTTTATTTATTTATTTATCTATTTATTTTATTTTAGTTTATTTATTTTATTCTTTTTATTTATTCATTCATTTATTTATTTTAATGAACTAATCTAAAATCGGTTTATTTAATAGATGTAACATTTTTATCTCTGAGTTGTTAAAACACAAGTTGTACTACTTGGTGGTTTTGAAACTCAATTTTAAAATCGAGAATAATAAAATATTTTTTTAGAGGATTAAATTAGATGTGACATCTTCTTTATTCCTTGAGTTTTAGGACATGAGTTGTACAACTTGATCGTCTTAAAACTCGTATTTTAAAGTATTTATTCAAATCAAACTCTTTTATTTTTCTATTTTGTCAAAACATTTTTTTATCACAAAACAAATTTTCTTTAAAACACACTCAACACATCCGTTTTTTTTTCATCAAGAACTACGTAGCTTTGATTTCTCCATCGCACTGGGAGATACGTAGGAGCAAGATCACATTCTTGTCAAGCACATAAATAAAAATTTCTTTTTTTGTCCTTTATTTGTTAAGTACATATTTATTTTAAAATCATATTTTAAATATAGTAATAATTGTTATTCATATTTAATAATAAAGAAAAATAAATATACTTAAGTTAAAATTAATCTTGCACAATTAATTATAGGTAACCGTTTTTTAACGGATGTCGTAGGGTGCTAATACCTTCCCTACGCATAATCGACTCCCGAACTCAAAATTTGGTTTCAAAGACCACATTTTTTTATTTTTACTATTTTAAGGGTTTCCCAATATTTTCCCTATTTTAAAATAAATTTTGGTGGCGACTCCATTGAATTCGAGAAACACTCGAAATTTTAGGCCGCGACAAGGAGATATGGACATCATCTATATTATCAGTACCTAAACATAACAGAAACATCATAAAATAAATGATAATAAAAAAAGATCAAACCGTAACACAAAATAGTAACTTCAATGAGAAGAACAAACCAAAACAAAACAAAACACAAAAGTATATAATACCTTTTAAGATAAACATTAAATAAGAAAGAACAACTTGTTTTAGATAAACATTGATAAATTTATGAGTTTGGAGCAGTTATGTTTGATACAAAATTTCATAAGGAACATACCAAATTAGATTTTTGCACTGTTTGTAGACGTAAGGTGAGACGACCAACGATCATCGTGACGGCGACCGATTGGTGACCGATCACTGTGAGCAAGAGAGGATCTAGCTAGAAATGAACGTTTTGGAGTCTTGAGAGAACCGACGATAGAGTGAGGCAGACCCGTGACGTGAGTTTGTTTATGTTAATTCTGAAACTCTGAACTGAAGTTGCGTGTTGTAATTAGATGAAGCGATTGTGTGTTATTGAAAAAAATTATATAAATCACTTCCTTGGGCCACGTTCGTGGATGTGCTAAGTGAGTGTGTGACGCAATTTACATATTAATTATTATAATATAAAATTTATAATATAATTAAAGGTATGGTTTCGCCGGAATTGGGTACCGCCGAAATCTAAATAGTCATTGAACCCGACCCATTAGATTCATATAAATCCTTATTTTTCACCCGCTTAATCTATCAACCTAAAGAAATCCGCCCGTAAAATTTAAATTTTATGTTTTGTCGGTCAGATTCGAACAGGTTCAGATATGTTGTCCACCCCTATCGACCATAACACTGTGCCAAAAAACAATGACAAAAAATGGAAATATGTTCGAATGAAAATAAAAAACATAAAGAAATGAATTTGTTTCTACGCAGGCGTGCAGTTCAAATCTAATCACACTCAATTTCATCGTTGCTTTTGCTTGTCATTCAATTCAAACTATAGTGTCCCACATTTTGTCTCCTTATCTCTTCCCACTATCTCGTTTCTCTTTTAATATTTCGCCAATTTCGTGGCCTCAAATTTTTTTGGAACAACCACGTCAAATCTAACCTATAGAGTGATTATGTGTCAAAGTATCACGTACACAAACCTTTTCATTATATAAAAATTATTGACCAGTTTACAAGAACAAAATTTCAACACACAAAAAAATATAATATATTTAATTATTTGAAAAATAAATGTGATTTCATTCTTTAATGTCTTTTTCAGTTTTTGTGACCGTGTTATTTTCCAAAATTGTGACTCAGGAGAGTTTTCATGAGATTCATTTTACATTATTTTTGTCTTTAAAACATAGAGGTTGTCTCAGGTCATACATTACATATTGCTGTCAATTACACTATGGTTGATTTAAGTTTTTAAAAGTGTGATGTTAATTGTTCAAAGTTAGATGTGTATGATTATAATACGGATATTCAACAACTGTATTTAGCACATACATTTGGTGTTTTTTAATCTTAAAAGAGAAAACAACTCTAAAAAAATCAAAATCGCTTATATATTTGATATTCGACATCAAATATTTGAGTCAAAATATCATTTTCCGTATATTTTTATACAAATTGTCTTTATTTTTTCTGCTCAATTACATTGAGGAAAAATGTAACAATGATATTAGTCATGGAGTTAGTTGCTTGTGTTGTAAGTGGTGGTTTGTTTGATAATAGTATATATATATATATGTGTGTCTGTTTTAAAATAATTATTGCATTTAATTACTTCACACATATTAAAACAAATATAATAATTTAATTAAATTATATTTATTAATCATTGATGTGTTCTAAATATCATAAATACAAGAACGTGGAGGAATAATAAATTGACAATGTAATATAAATTCTTTTTATAAGTGTGACAATTTTGTGAAAATACTATTTTAGATTAAGTGACTAAAAGTGATATAGGAAGTTTTGCATCCAACATGATGGAGGAAGTTTTTAATATGAATAATGTGAAGTAATGAGGCAAACCAATTTTAAAGATGTTTGAGGAAATTAAAAGTTACATAATGGCAAATATGGCAGAAATAATAGGCTTTGATAAATCTCAAGATGCTGATCCTCTTCCAAGATTTGAGAATTAAAACGAACAAATTGTGATAATCTCGTTTAATTAGCCATAACCACCCACTACCACAATATCAAAGCTGCGCACTCGCACAAGTTTATTACTTTTGCTATATTAATATATTTTCTCAATCTTTTGTTATTTCATTGACACCTTTATGAAATTCTTCCATGTAGCAAAGTAATAAATGAATGACATAGCAAAATCCAATTTTTAGACTAGTAGTTGATGCTAATAATGCCATAGTTAGTTCCACAAAAGTTGTTGTTGTCAATAACACGAAGTAAATATTGATAAACATTCGTATCAACTCTATGAGTAAGCAAAGAAGGATCATCTACTGGGTTCTTGATTTTGTGTGTGTGTGTGTGTATGCACGCGTCTATGCTAAGTTCTTGAGTTTTTTTTTTTTATGTGATGAATTCTGATTTAGGTTGAGTTTTCATGTTTTGTGATCAATTTTAGTTTTTTTTTTGTCTCTAATGTTAGTTCTCTTGATGTGTATTTTTTTTGTGTATTATTAGTTTTTAAAACGCGAATTAAATCACTCTATATAATGTAGATTATCAATCACGAAATTCTCAAAATAAAACAACTCAGACAAACTGTACCGTTTTAGAATTATATAAAAAATAGAGATATTAAGATCACTCAAAAATTGAAGGGACTACGACATAAAACCGCTCTAAAAAATAGTGGTATTAAGACCACTAAAAAATCGAAGGAACGAAAAGAAATGGTAGAAGTGGTTCGAAAGTACATTGAACAGAAGAGGAAGAAAATAGAAAGTTGGTTAAGAAGTGCATCACACTCTTTATATAGTGATGAAAAAAAAAATTCACGTATGTTAAGTAATCAATATGAGACTTTAATATTTATAAAATTAAAAACTACTCAATATATGTAAATTTTTAAATGTAGAACTTTGACAAATTTTAAATATACACACTATTCTATGTTTAACATGCTTTTTTTCTTATACAAGAATTTTGGTTTAGTTGGTTTAATGAATTTATGGAATATGGTTTAGTAAGTTTTGATTTTTAGTTTTTGTTTTAGTTGTTTATTTGTTTTACCGATTTTTATTGGTTGAATAATTTTAGTGCAAAAAGTGAACCAATTTTTTTTTGTTACTGCGTTTGGGACTAGATTTTGAAAACGATTTTCAATTTAATCATCGTAAATAAAAAGTTACATATACGAAAAATATTACTTTATACAAATTTAATTAATTATTACTACTGGTTGAGGATGGTTGAGCTTTGAGTCTGAGTTGGTGCTTTATTAATAAAAGAGCACGCACGTATATTTAATTGGTGGAGCTTGTGCATCAAATTAAGGGATGAACCCCGAGTGAGCAATTGATATGAACTTTGAATTTTGAAAGTACATAATCGATCATGCATATATCAAAGTCAAAATATGCTATACATAATTAAAGTCACATCCTAATTTTATTCTTAACGTAGAGTCACAACGAAGTGGGAGCTTGGTGGCTACACGCGTGCATTCAAAAAAGGAATGTAATTATCATACAAAACTTTCATCTTATTATTATTTATACCCTTCACGATACACGTTCTTCATCTATGTACCATATCTATAGGATCAATCAAAGATAAAATATGTTTGTGGATATTTTATTTAATCACTATGTCTAAATCTCCTCCAATAATTCTCCTCCCTAATAATACCATACAAAGACTTCTCTTTCTCATCCATTTATCTCACATATTGATTTAGCTATATATTTTAAAAGCTTATATTTTTTTCATTATCAACCAAAAAATCATATTTCTTTTTTTATTCAGGTACAAAATCTCTCTTCTTCTTTTTTCTTCTTCATAATTTAAATTAGTTACAAATTAATTAAATTAATTATAAGTTAGTTAAATTAATTGCAAGTTAGTTATAATAATCACTAAATAACATCTTATACCTCTTATATTAACAATTATTTTATTTTATTAATACAAATTTTATTTCTATTTTCTCTCTTCTATATTTTATTATATCTCTATTTTTTAATATAGTGATATAGATTTGTGGAAATTTTGTTTTCACTCTTTAATTAATTTGTTAATGCGGATTAGTAACACGTCTCTCTCATAGCAAACTTTTCCATTCAATCAAGAATATTAGAAGATGGCTAAACCACAAAGCATTACCTTTTTAAAGAGAGGGGAAAAGGTTAGGAAAGAAAAAAATAGTAGATGAGAGAGTAATGAGTCAGCAGAACATTGAAACATGGAAGAAAATTTGTCCCAATTAATTAGGTCCCTCTTTTGTGGCAAAACCATGTATAGAACCTTTGGAAATTTGGAATACCTACATTGTCTCTCCTTATCGTTGGGGTCATAATGAATATGCCAGTTTGAGTAAGGGCCCAACAAAGAAAACTTATCCACATGCTTTTTGGATGAGCTTGTTTGCATGCTCATCTTTGATTTGCCAAATCTATGGTGGAAAATTATTGGTTTTTTGTAGAACCTTGAAGTCTTTCAAAGCTTGCACTTTTTTTGATAATACAAACATTAGATGGTCTATTTTATTATTTTATGAATTTGATTGATATTGATATGGTAATGGAAAGATTTGTGTCATAGTTAATCAATTATAATTATTGCACCGTTTAAAATATTTAATTTTTATTTTATTTTTAAATTTTTAGAATAATGATTTATAATTGATTAATTTTTAATTTAAAAAAATCATTTGATAATTAAGTGGATCGTATGAATGTAAGTTTTATTTTTTAAACTTGAATTTGAGATCTTAATTGATGAAAGAATTAAATTTGATGTATGTGTAAAACAAATTTATATGTTGAGGTATAAAAATGTGTGAATTGTTTTACATAAACGTCGTTTCATTTCTAATTATCTCAAATTCCATTTATTTATTAAAATTGATTTGTTATAATTTTAACTCGAACAATGCGACATTCAAGTGATGGGTGAAATCATCAACTCCAATATCGGTCAATGAATATGTATTTTGAAAATAATAAAAATAAACATTTAATTTTTATTGATTTTTACAACATTGTATTTTTTATTTCAAAGTCTTTAGTATTTTTTTAGCACTCTTAATTTATGTATAACGTGAATAAAATAATAATACTTTTAAAAATAATAAGAACATTTTTATAATAAAGGTCTATTTAATAGTAAAATTTTTACTTTATTTCTAAACATATTTAATTGTAATAAAGAACTAGACCCTGAAGTGAACTTTATTATTTTCTAAACAATAAAAATATAATATTTCATCTATATTTTTAAAATACCAATCTTTAATTAACATTTTTTTTTCTATTCTATCATTCACTTCATGACATCATATTTTTTATATAATTAAAAATATACAATTTAAAAATTAAAATATTTTCACATAAAATTAAGAATTAGGAATTAGGATCAATGTGTATATATGTATGAAAAAGAAAACATATTTTAACAAAGAACAAGAGGAAAAGCAAAGCATCATGTGATATGCATTTTTATTTGGATAATTAGAAGTGGAAGATAAGTGAATCACTTGTAGTAGTTGCTTCGGTGTAAGCGCATATTGTAGACACTAGAGAGGTGAAAGCAGTAGCTAGCTACATCTTTGTCAGAGATAGACAATGAAATTTTCCAAATAGACAAAAAAAAGTGCAGGCTTTGTCAATTCCATATTCGTTCTGTTTGTGAATTCCATATGCTACAAAGTGTACTATACTTTTAATTTAATTTTTTAAGCTATAGATATATGAATAGGAGAAAAGTTTAGTGCATGTGTTTAATATATCATCATTGATCTTGTGATAGAATTAATAAAATTATGGTGATCTACTTTAATTTAATTTATAGAAACTATATTATATTTTTTAAATTATATATTACAATTGTTCATCGTAGTATTATCAATTTTATCGTGAAATTAAATATGAATTAAATTAATTTAATTGAAGGCTACTTCTAATGAATCAGATTCCACTATGTATATATCTTTCTCATCCAACTGCAATACATTCAGATTCTATCTATGTCACGTCTACAACAAGCTACAGAAAATGATAGCAATTGTTGCCTAGACAATTGGATTAGGTTAGTGAAAATTTGTTAAAGCAATTGTACTAGTTTTATATTTTCAGTGCCTTGAACTTGGATGCATGTACAAGCATGAATGTTCAATTCATTTGCATCTATTGTCATTCTTCATCCGTCATCATCACCTTCACCTTTTCTTCATTTTTTTACAAGTGCTTCAACACTCACGCTCCATAGTGTTTTGTATACTATCTTGCTAAAAAAGTCCCGACATTCATGTGTCTACTTATTTCTTGGTGCCTGACATGCGTTGGTGATAACCTTTATCTAAATGAATCGAATATATTCAAAAACCTAATTAAGACTCTTTTGACATATCAATAATTTGAGTGTAACTAAAAATTTGAGTTTGTTTGATTAAAAGTTAATAAAGTTTGAGTTTGACATGTTTTTGTTTAAACATTTCTATTGAATAAAATAAAAAAGTTCAAAAATTAATTTTAATAATATCAAGATAAAATGCTAACATAACTAATTATTAAATTTACATATAAAAAAAAATTGTCTATAGTGTTTAACAGCTAACACTATGTAGGAAGACTAGATATAACTTGGCTTTAAAAACTCTCAAATTCGTAGTATTCAAGTCTGTCATCAATTACCAACCTTGTTTCCCCAATACTGTTAAATTGAAATCATAAAAATCAAAATAAATTCCCTCCATTCTTTCCTCATAACAACTTGTCCCAACCCAACCAAATAATTCCACGTCTACCACCTTTATTTGAACCCCGACAAAAAGATGAAATATTTTTTGACTAAATAGAGATAATAATTTTAACTATTTCAACTTCCACTTCATTAGCTCGGAAAAATAATAAATGTCATTTGTAAATAACAAATGGAAAATAATATAAGCATATCTACACACCAAAACACCATGAAGAGAGCCGCGACCACTAACTTGTTTAATAAGGTTAGTTAGATTCTAATTAGCACATAGAAAAACAAAAAATACATAGATAAAGGATTGTCTTGTCTCAAAGCTCTGTCTACAAACAATTGGACCCACACTATCATCATTCATGAGAATCGTGTATTAAAGATAATTTTTAAATTATTAAATACTATTTTATTTTTTTATTAGTTAAAATCATTTGTAGTCCTTTCATTTAATTTTCGTTAACGTTTTAGTTGTTTTTGTTTTATTTTAATTTAATCATTTATTTTAATTTTAAGTGATAATTTGATCTTTTATGTTTTAAAATATCAATAATATTATCTTTTTATTACAAAAATTCAAACAAAACCTATAAAATTAATTATATTCTTCAATATAATACAAATTTGATCAAATTCGTAACCTAAATATTCAAATCAACTCATATTTTCATTCTTTATTTGATGTTGTTAGAGATAAAAATATGAGTTTATTTAAAGATTTAGTTATGAATTTGATGAAATTTGTATTATATTAAGGATAATAATTAATTTTATCGGTTTTGTTTGAAATTTTTTATGAATTTTTTGAATTTTTACAAAAAAGAAGATAATATTCATTTTAAATATAAAAAATCAAATTGTACCTAAAATTTAAATAAAAATAGAATTAAAAAAAAACTAAAATATTAACTAAAATTAAATTAAAAGACGACAAGTATAATAATATCTCAAGAGAACTCAAAGTGAATTATTAAGATACCGTTCATTACACATACTCTCACTAAATAGGTGTGATAGATGGTCTAGAAAGATACACTACAAATAGTGTGAATGTAGACAATCTATTTTCAAGGCTCTATATCACTCCTTCCAACTTTAACTATAAGTAAAAAGGTATATTTTTATTGGCTTCAAATATAAATAAATGTCAATTCATACATCAACCTTTAATAATATTGTTCCAAAAATATGTTGTCATTAATTTCTTAATATTGTAGGAGGTTATCATATTAATTAGAGGTAAGTTAGTAATTCTATATTTTTTTATGTGAAATCAATAAAATTAAATGTATTTACTTAACATCCTTAATAAATATGAAATTAATTTTTTTTTCAAGTGTCCTTAGAGTATTAATTAAGGATTAAAAAAATTTATATTGAAAAGAATAAAATTTAAACTTTTTAAAAATTGAATTCACAACTTCAAATACTTTTTTAAATGATCATGTGACAATATTTTATTACAATAATGAAGAACTTAGTTTTATTTAAATTTAGTTTGCTCTTTGACATTTTTTGTTAAATAACATTCAAATTAAAACACATGAAAAAGTAAACAAATTAAAATAAAAAAATATAAAATAATATAAAATTTAAAAAATTAAAAGATAAATAATATTATAATAATTAAAAATAAAATATGTATTGATTGGACATACATAGTTACGATTTTAAAATTCAAAATTCAATGTTTGAAGAGACATATTTAAATTTCAACATTTTGTTTTGAATGTGAATCCAAATAAGATATAAGACCGAGTTAAATATTATGAGTTGGTTTGTATTTTAGTATTGTTTGAATTTATCCCAACTAATGACACTCCAATAGTATACTTGGGACAATTATAAATACCACTCCTAAACATAGGAAAGTGAGGGAAAAAAAAAGAAGTGGCCATTACTAGTAGTTTGGTTGATTAGAGCAAATCCACATAAGCCAAACAACAAAGACGCCTTATTATATAAAAAAAATCTAAATCAATCGTTTCAACCTCACAGAGACAGAGCACGCCTTGACCTACAGACCAAGTCCCACATTTTTTGTTTTATCCAAACATGGGCACTTCCATCCTCGATGCACTTAATGTCCGCGTAGAAGGCTCCGGCGACAAATACCTTGTCTTCGCTCACGGCTTCGGCACCGACCAATCTGCGTGGCAACGCGTGCTCCCTTACTTCACTCGCCACTACAGCGTCATTCTCTATGACCTCGTTTGCGCCGGCAGCGTCAACCCTGATTACTTCGATTACCGCCGCTACACCGCCCTTGATGCTTACGTCGATGACCTTCTTAAGATCCTTGATTCCCTCCGTGTCACTCGCTGTGCTTACGTCGGTCACTCCATCTCCGCCATGATCGGAATGTTAGCTTCCATTCGCCGCCCTGAACTTTTCTCTAAACTCATCCTCATCGGTGCCTCTCCCAGGTAACATAAATGGTAATTCCATCAATTTATAATTTGTCCAAAAAAATAAATAATAAACAGGCGAATTTATTCAGTTAGTTATTTATAACTGTTTTGTAACCGAATCAATCATGATACTAAGTAATTAGTTAGTTGTAACTGATTTGTAAAATAGTTTGTTATGAGCTGTAACAAACAGAAACAAATGAAATTGAGTATTTGGTGTTTGATTTTTGTTCAGATTCCTTAACGATGGAGAAAATTATCACGGTGGATTCGAACAAGGCGAAATTGAGCAAGTGTTTTCAGCGATGGAAGCGAACTACGAAGCATGGGTGAACGGTTTCGCGCCGTTGGCGGTGGGAGCCGATGTACCAACGGCGGTTCGAGAATTTTCTAGAACGCTGTTCAATATGAGACCAGACATATCCCTTTTCGTGGCGAGGACGGTTTTCAACAGTGACCTGAGAGGGATTCTAGGATTGGTTAGTGTACCGTGTTGTATTATGCAGACGGCGAGGGATATGTCGGTTCCGGCGACGGTTGCGACGTACATGAAGGAGCATCTCGGCGGGAAAAGCACCGTGCAGTGGCTTGACACGGAAGGACACCTTCCTCATTTGAGTGCTCCTTCTTACTTGGCTCATCAACTAGAGATAGCACTTTCTCAGTAGCGCGTGGCTTTTAAATTTCGTGTGGTCGCGTGGCTGTGGGGTTAACTCCGTTTTGCTGACAAAGCTACAGTGAGTCTAGTCTTCATTCTCTAGAAGAAATGTACGAAAGGTACCGAAAGTGGACACGTGTTAAATAACGAGTGGGGTTTGGTTGTTAAATTTGTGAGATTTTATTGTTGAGATAAGAATCTGCACGTGATGTCACGTGGTGTGTGACCATTTATAGGTTCTTTATTTATTGGAAATTTTGTAAAAGGAAACGAAGGAGAAAAAAACAAACAAGTGCCTTGTTTCTTTTATGATCATTTTTATCGTTATTGTCATGATTATTAGTTACTAGTTATAAAGGTCTCTTGTTTTTACTAGTTTATTCTCTGTTTTAAAATTTTATCTACTATTGACTTTCAATTATTTGATGCGACCTTATATAACAATTGTTTTTGGTATAGAGTATGTGTTTACAATGAATGGCTTTTCTGCTCAAAATATCTAAGTTTTGGGTTTTGCAACAGAAAATATAAAGGGGATCAAAATATCTTGGTAAAAAAAAAACATGCTATTATTTCATTTTCTTTGTTTTGTGTTCAAATTAAACTATTTTTGTCTGTGGAAATTTATATATTTATTTAAATAATATTTGGAATATAAATGTTACTTATCTTATCTATTTATTTTTTATATGTATAGTTTCTGCATAATTTCTATGTATTTAAATATAATATTAGCCATAAATTCTTTAAAAGTAATTACTAAAGCCAAAAAAGAGATAATTAGTATTATCTTGATCTATCCTTAATTTTTCTTAAAAAATTAATTTTTAACAAAATTTCTTTTCAAGTGTTTAATAAAAAACTGGATCAACATATCATTCTTGAATCAGTTGTGTTATTTAAATATAAAAATGTATAACTGGATCGACATATCATTTTTGAATCAGCTGTTATTTAAATATAAAAATGTGTGTTTGACATGTATTGAAGTAAGTGAGAATTAAGTTAAGAGAGAGATAAAAATAATGAAAAAAAAGATGGAAGAAAGAAACCTAAATTTACACATATACAGTGTTGAGAGTTTATTTTTGTGTTTACAAACCATTTCTGGTTTTGAATTGGGTGCCATAGAATTTCTTTAATATCAATATATTTCTCTTTCAAAAAATTTACGGATACCCCAATATTTATACCTTGGGGTTTGGAAGCCATTTTATTTTTAGGATGTTTGTATAGGAAAAGGTTTAGAGAGAAAAAGTAAAATAGTAAAAATAAAGTGCGGTGTATATGCTCTCATCATTTAATTTGACAGATTAATCAATGCAATTGAATGAAAATATCTAGTTCATATTAGAGAAAATTCACACTTAATTTTTTAAGTCTTTATTTAACTTGAATAACAATTAAAAAGGATATTATATGTAATTACATTATAATCACTTTCTCGTGTGTCTAAATAATCTAGAATAGATAGAAGAGTAGAAGGCGGTATTAGTATTTTTATATAAATTATAAGTTTTTTCTTTAAGATTTTAAAATATTTTAAAGAAAATTTATTTAAAATAGTTGAAGTTTAAAATTTATTTGTTATTAATTAAAAAAATTAACTTTTGATATTAAATTACTATATATTTATTTTTATTTTATGATTACATTTATTTTTAATATACTTTTTAAATATAATTTTATTTTCTTAGTATTCATTTTAATTATCTTTTGAAATTTTATAATTTAAAGAAAGATGTATAATATAGATGTAACTTTAAATATATTTTAAGATAACTATTTAAATTAAAATTTATTTTTCAAATATATAATAAAGGATAAATATTATAATAATCATTTTAAAAAATATCCTTAACAAACCGACCATTTATCTTTAATTACAAAGAAATGAATAGCATAAACTTTCCATTGACTTTTTAGAGACTATTTAAATTTCATATAAATAGCTTTCAAGTTTAAGAAAAATTATATAATTTTTAATACTACAAGTTTATAAAATATATTGCCCCAAAACCTAAAGTTCTTGGATTTGTTATTAGCTGTAAGGAATTCAAGTTCCTTTTATGCAGTAATGCGAGAGGTCGAATATTAAGAACCTAAATAATTGGTCAAACACCACTTAATGCCAATTGACAGAATCAAGTTCATCTTTAATTGAATTTCCTTAAGCAGTAATGTCATACATTTCATTTTATTTAATTATTACTTTATTTTGACTAAAGTTATTTTAATTATTACTATGAGTAGAAGTAGTTGTGATGAGTTATTAAGATATTTAATCACCCTTTTTAGGTGGGTATCGAATGCTTGTCGTGCTTGAGAATCTGATTTTGCATAGTTGATCTTTGAATAAATGCTGGTTTTCCTAATTAAGCATTTCGATTTTTCGTTTTTTGCTATTTTGTCCATTTCAATGTTAACCTCCAAAATGAGCCAGGTTCATTATTTAGATCCAATTTGGGCTTCTTATAATTATTCTGACAATCCCCCATATCACTTTGTTTCAAAAATAAAAAATATGAAAAAGAGGCCTATAATGTGTTGTTGGGTTTGTCAAAGAAAACCCATTGGGACATTCAATTTTAAAAGAATTGGGGGTCTTGTCTCTCCATGCAATAAAAATTGTGAATTTTGCACCCAATGTTCTAAAAGTTCACAATTTATTTCTTTCAAAATCTCTGTTTGGACAATATTTATTTAGATTAGTCAATTCAGATGCATTATATATATACACACATTTCTCAAAAATAAAAAACTCTCAAATTATAAACTCCCATGACTCTACTACAATACTTCATTTGTCTCAAATTGCATGTCATTATAAAATAATTTGTTTGTCACAAATTATATTTCATTTTACAATACCAATAAATCATAAATACTTCTTTTTTTAATATGGTCTTTACAATTTATAAATCTCTATTTGCAATTCTTTTAATTTGTGTTTCACATACCATTAATGAAGGATATTTTTGTAAATTAACTTATAATTTTTCTTTTTCATTGAACATTAACTAAATTTTTTAACTTGCGTAAAATTGTCAAAATGACATACAATTTAGTTTGAAAGCAGTATTTGTTTTTCCATCAAAGTGACCTCTAAAGCATCAAATTTGGCAAGTTTTAAAGTCATAAAGTCCTTGTGTCCCCTTATTTTACTTTTCATTTAGCATTTTTTCTCTAAATGGTAGTATCATAATTAGTTGATCTTGATATTATGTTGATTTTTTTCCTGTTAGTTTTATGTTTAGTATATATAAAATTATTAGTGTTTTTTTCTTCTACTTTTTTCAACGATGAAGGAAGACCCTTTACAACAAATCCTTCATATTTGAAATAATATAATTGTTATGAAAAAAATGAGTTAATATTATAATGACATAATCTAGGTTGGTCAATCATAACAATTTTTGCATGTCCATTTTGGTATATTCAAACGATACAAAAAAACAGTTTTAAATAAATTGTGCAAAAAAACATTGAGAAGGAATTTAGAGTCACATTACCTTTGCTTTCAACAAAAAAAAACAACAACTATAAATAGAGTCAATATATGATAGAATTGCGTAATGTGACACAAATTTCATAAACTAAGAGTTATGTTAAAGTGTTTTTGAGTAAAAGGATTGTTGAAGAAGATGAAGAGTTTCAAATATACGATCATAGATATATTTATAACATCTAGATCGATAAATTTGGACAAATCCCATCCAATTTGGTTAATCTAAAAGAGGTAAATTTATAAAAGAAAAAAATTGGTGGCTTTTGAGAACATATGTGTTGAAGAAGAAATTTCCATAAAAACTAATAGAAATACAAGTTTAAACAAAGTTGAACCAATGCTTACTTAGAACTAAAGCAAGTTGATCCAATGCATTCTCCATGGTTTGGCTTGAGTTTAAAGATTGTACATTTATTCAAAAGATAAAAAAGCCACTTAATGGTAGTAAATTTATCGCATATATCTAGTACTATTTGAGATAATAGATTTCCATAGAGATATTTACATAATTAATCGACCTACTAAAGTGAAATCATAATGTGAAATGAGTAAATAGGGGTGAAAAAAAGTCAATATGCTCCATTTTGATTTGCCATACTATTTCCTTGTCTAAAACAAGATAGAATGAATCAACTTAGATAAAAACTCTCGTTGCACTCTCTTTAGATGGGTTTTCTGGCTAATAGATTGACCTATCAATAACAAAACCAATTAAAAACAAAGTGTCAAAAAAATATGTGATTTATGAGATTTGGGGTTATGAGGTAGAAATTAAAGGGTATATGGAGTAAAATATTATCTTTCAAATAATTTAGCTTATGTATCCTACTTTTAGCTCTTTCAGTTGGCCAATATCATACAAACATAACTCAACATAGCTCTCTCATACTCTATCAAATTATGTGTTATGATCTAAATATAATATATTTAACCTGAAGATTCATTAGGTATTTTAAATGACAAGTCATTAATTTTTAAAACGATTTAGATATATTTATTATTGTGAGTTATTGATTAGTTTATTAAAATATGTCAATACTATACATAAATAAGAATCAGTGATCGTAATAATTATCAAGATTGAATGAAAAAAGTAATTTTAAAATAGCATAATCTTTATTAATAGTCTTTTAGTACATTTCCTCTTGATGTATGTAAGGCTGGTTTATAGTGCGTGCAAGTTAGGTTATCTCCATAAAGCCCCAAAATTTTGATCACCCAAAAATATCAGTTATATATTGTTAATATTTACAAATTATTAGATATCTTTCAATTGATGAGTGACATAATATAATACATGTGATTTTAGATACATATTTCTGTATCTGCATAATATTAGTTTTTTAAAATAATTTTAATACTACTTTTATTGAAAATTTAAATTTTTAAAATTTAAATAACTCTTAAATATTTAAGGACAACTCTCTATCTGCATGTATAATACCACATAAAAATGAAATAATAATACTTTAAAAGTACTCAAGTGGCATGATTAAGTTCACACACTACCAAATTTTTTGCTGTTTTCTTAAGTTCCACGTCGCAATGAAGGTGGGATGTACTTTTTCCAAAAAAATGAAAAAAACAAGGTTGTACATGAATTCTTTTTCTAATGTCTTCGTGCCAAATCTAATTGTACCCCGCATAATCATGTTGCTTGAATTACTGCATGTGCCGATAGATTCCGCGACTTTCGTTTTAATTTCTTCTTTTATTTTATTTTTTTTAATAAATTTAACTTGAAAGAATGGTA
>PGTU02001846.1:0-12675 GCA_002896215.2 Cicer echinospermum
TGTTGCTCGAAGCAGTGCAGAAGCTGAATTCAGAGCAATGGCTCAGGAATCTGTGAACTTTTATGGATTCGTAAAACTTCTTGGCGACGAAACTGAAATGAAAGTTGACTCACCCTTAAAATTGTTCTGTGATAGACAAAGCAGCAATAAGTATAGCTCACAACCTGTACAACATGATAGAACCAAGCATATTGAGATTGACCGCCATTTCATAAAGAAAAATTGATGCTCGGAGTTATATGTCTGCCATTCTGTGAACCTCCAATCAGCAAACTGCTGATATCTGAACAAAAAGTTTGCATGACCCAAATTTGAGCGACTTATAGCCACAGTTGGCATGACAGATATCTATGCACCCAAACTTGAGGGGGGTGTTGAAGAATCGAGAGAATTAGGATTTTATCTCTTTTATTTATATTATTATGTTTATTTTTATTCTATCATTATTACTCAGTTTTACTATGTAATTTCTTTTCCTATATAACAAGCTTAGGGCTGTAATAATAAAACATGAAAGTTATTTGTCTTTACTTTTTCAAAAACTAACCATACAACTATACACAAAATGGTCAAGAATGGAAGGCTTGATGGTCCACACGACATCTGAAAATGTCACTGACTATTATTTTAAGTCTTATGTCTCATCACTGTTGATGGTTTAGATCTCTGTGTTCAAGATTTACTCCTCTCACTAACACAAAAAATAAAACATTTTCATTAATCAATAACTATTTTTAAAATATAAGATTAAGAGTAAGTCTAAACATGCAACCAGGTGTGATGGCAATATTAAAATTTATTATTAGTTTATTTAACAACATTTGGAAAAGTCACATAAGTTTAAGTTTTATCTCATCTTAAACAGTTGTCGGTAAAAAGAGAACAAAGTAAAGTTTTGAGCTCTTGAAATGGTAATATGATACATACACATTCCATAGTGAGAGTATGGAATTTCGCCAGTTAACATCTCTCCAACACAGTGGCATCTAGACTCCATATGTCAGCTGGAAGTCCATAACCTTTAACTCTATCCTTTTTACAACCTGCATATTACCACAGGCTTAACAATCTCTAGTTGAGCAAATAATAATCAGGAAATAAAAATGTCTTATTTATAGGTATGTGTAGGGAGGTTTCCTAAGAGGTTGATGAAGTCCAGCATGTTCAATTCAAGGTTTCGCAATCTAACTTCAACACCGTTATCACTAATAATCATATTCATCAACTTTATTAAATTAATCAAACCTATGATTGTTAGATCCCAACACAAGTCAGAATCTTAGGAAAGACACTCCAGTGTACCATAGAAGGAAAACAGTTGGCATAGTTAGTTCAAGGCTAGTATTTAGGCTAGTTAGTTAGTTTTTGTGTTTAACAATAAGCCTGTCTATGTTTAAATAGGCAAGCTCTTACCTTTTTAGAGGATAGGATTTATTTTTTGAATAAACACCTAAGGTGTGAACTAGAGAATGCTCTAGTTAGGGATTTAGAATTCCTTGTGTTTCAAGAGCAGAAAATGGAAGGAGATGCATGTGCTGGTCAGTTTTGGTGTTAGGAGAGGACTTTAATTTAGTCTGGGAATTCATTTTGAACAAATCTGTTAGAAGATTTAGCAACGCAGAAACAGAAAACCAAGTCAAGAATGGCGTAACAGCTACTGACTTTGAAGTCAGGGCAGCAAAAGAAGCATATCAGGTCTGTAAGAACCAGAAAATAATTGTGCATGAGAGGTCTAAAGAGCAAGGTGGTGATAACAGAGGGGCAAATCAAAGCTGAAATTGAGGCTTTTGAGCAGAGAAGGCCAAGAACCTTTCAAAGCTGAACGTAGAGCTGATCAAAGAAATGCAGCCAAGAATTAGGGAAGGTGGGAAACTTAAACTTGTGGATGCCAGCAAACGATTGATCGTGCAGAGGAAGGGAGGAAGTTGCAAAATGAGGATTTCGCATAAATGGCACACCATACTGCTGTGTTGGACCAGACCCCATTGAGTACTGGTCATGTCCGTGTCAAATATGATGATGGGATCTTCATCATCTCAGCAAGTGGGATCTTAATCTTTCGCATAAATGAACATTTTTATTTATTTATTTTGCTCCTGCTTCTTTTCAACACACTAAGCAAGCTGAAGACAATCTTATGTTAGATTGGCAATCTTGAGAACAAGGTGTTTTTGAGGGGGGTGTATTGTTTAGGATCCCAGATATAAAGGAGAGTTTTGTTAAGATTGGAGTTAAGAAGTTAGTTAGCGGTAGTTAAGTTGTTAAGTTTGTAGATTTTCTATTTAATTGTTTTTAATTTCTTATGCTATAATAAAGGACTAACCTCCCTTTAGGAGAAGCTAGGAATTCATTTTATGGAAGTTTGTAAACAAGAAAAAAATGCTCTAGTGAAGGAAGAGTGTCCCTTGGGGTACCCTTGAGTGCAAGATTATCTTATTCATTATAACCCTTTTATCTCCTCTTTCAATTCAATATACCTATAAGAAACCCTTCATTTGTTTGCAATCTTTATTTGCTTGAATCTGTTTTTACACAATGCCTCTAGGAATTCTTTCTTGCTAAAAAAAAAGGATCCTAACAATGATGAATAAATGGACATATGAAAAGAGAGAGGTGTAACTTGTTAGGCTGATCTAAAAGATGACCGATCAAGGGCATAATTTTCTTGTCATTATTCACTTAGTTTCAAATGACCCTAAATTGCAAAATGATAAACAACTCTGTCCCTCTTCTCTGAGTCTATTATCAAGACTAACAGAGGGACAAATCTGATTAACATTTTGAAATACTAGTAATGTAGGAGTGGGTCAAATAATAATCCTACAATTTTAGGGGCCAAATTAAGACGATATACTCCATTTAAAGTAATGTTTCCCTATAATATTACATCTTGATTTCCATGCTATCACTTTAGCAGATTTATTGTTGCATAATCGATTCTAGTAGAGAATCTAACAGGACATCACAGTCCATTTGGTTTTGAGGACCCAATTCTTGGGGCCCAATTCACACCACCTAATCTTCTAGAAGCTGTTAGAAGGGAGGGAATATTGAGTTCAGTTAGAGTCCTCCTAATTTGTAGGGATTTCTGTTATAAGAGGGAGGGTAAGGGTAGTTAGAAAATCACTGAGAAAGAATATCGTTAGTCAGTTAGGAGAGTCTCTTCTCTCGATCAGGAGCAGATTATGCTCTGTAGGATTTCTTGGAACTTGGTTTGTTTCTTTTTCTTGCTGATTTCACCTTTGTAGAGCTTGAATGCTCATCACTTGCATTCAATAAAAAATTCCATTTTCATTCTGTAAATTCTAGGTTCTATCATTGGTACAAACCTTGTCGAGTTATCGAGAGGAGCTAGCAAAATCGAATGCCTGACAGAGCTCGAAGCTTTGGAGATACGAATGGCTGCCATGGAAGGTTCGGTGGCGCCAAACCTTGAGGAATTTCGTCAACCATTTTGACGGAGTTTGCGAAACTATTGAATCGACCGATACAAAAGACATAGCAGCCAACTGAGGAGGCTGTACGGAGTTCAAGATGCGGTGAAGAAGGTGGAGCTGTCTTCTTTGACGGCGAATATCAGTATGGGGATAACACGAGCAGAGACGTATTTTTGAAGAACAGAATTCTTCAAAGAGGTCAAAGTAAGATGGCGAAACTGAGGTATGGATGGAGCAACCGTCCATCTGTTCAGTCTTTAGCACGAAACAGAAGAAAATTTGACACAAAACTGGAAGCAGTTGATGAGTAGGTAAACAAATACAAGTACATCTTGTCCA
Source organism: Cicer echinospermum (assembly GCA_002896215.2). Lineage (NCBI taxonomy): Eukaryota > Viridiplantae > Streptophyta > Magnoliopsida > Fabales > Fabaceae > Cicer > Cicer echinospermum. Next base: position 3,777 of record PGTU02001846.1, read on the forward strand.
GGGTTGTGCGGTACTGAGGAGCAGTACCTTTGGGAGGGCTTATCAGATTCCACTTACAGGTCCGCACTTCAACGCTCAAGCACGATTACAAGCAGTGAAGCTTGCTCCTAATGTAGAAGAACTGTGCAGCGTCAATTACGGTCAGAGGAGGGGGGAGAGGTAAACGGGTCGAAGAATTGGAAGGGAGGTGGATCTGGGAGACATGGATCCAGTTTTTGGGCACCCCTCAAAATGATAAATGATTGAATTCATATAGTTTATAAGACCAGAAATGTCTTTATCATTGAAAAGTGCAATTAACATAAATAAATGGTAATACAAAAAGTAATGTAAACTATAAACGAGTCAGGGTAGATTGTCCCACAACTACTGCATTCCGCATAATAACTCTACCACCGACGATCCTTATTACAGGAATAGTGTCAGGTACACTTGTTACATTTTAACTGCCCAATAACCAATCTGGTCCAGGTAAGAGAATAACCTGTTAACATTGAAGGATATAGGCAACACACTCAAAACTACACCCGTAACCCAAGTCAATTCACAATTGTATACACCGTGAGATACACTTGAAAATACGTGCAAGATCATCGATTAAAGACCATCATAGCTTGCCGACCATCGATAAATGATCGATTAACTACCAAAGTTAAGCTCAGATATTATATTTGAACAGAAGAAAGTCTCTGTGACGGTCGGACGATAATAAAAAGTCATAGCAAAACCCGTCACTACTATGGCCTAAAAAACAAGTGTAATCCATTCTTAAACCAATAAAAGATATTGAACAATGAGAGAGGAACGTATTTACTAGTGATATCATCGGAAATCGCCTAAATCTCTCAAGACGTTCTTTGCATCGACCAATCATAGACTTTATTGAGATAGGAAATCACAAGGACACTTAGAACGTATATGAGAATTTCATCTCGTACGGCATCAAACAAAAATACTCAAGTACTGCTTATTTGGAAAATAGATATTTGGAATAGAAAGATATAAAAACGTTCTTAACTAATCCTATGATTCCAATCTTCTTTGAAGACCTCACACACCTACAGCTTCTAGAATCTGTTAGAAAGGGAGGAATATGCAGTCAGTTAGAATCCTCCCTGATTTGTGGGAATTTTTGTTATAAGAGGGACTGGAACAGTAGTTAGAAAATTATTGAGAAAGATATTGTTAGTCAGTTAGGAAGAGTCTCTCTCTGGATTTGGAGAAGATTATCTCTAGTAGGAGTTCTTGGAACTCTGGTTTGTTTCTTTTCTGTGTTGATTCACCACTGTAGGCTTGATGTTCATCACTTTCATCTCAATAAAATTCCACTTCCATTCTGTAAGTTTGGGTTCTATCAGGATCCAAAACACACATTTTGATCTAGTAGAATCTTAAATCTAACATATAACAAACCATGGACCTTTATCACCATGCTTATTTTAAATATATTATTAAAAAGTTACAGTGTAATAATATGTGACCATTATTCAAATATTCGTTTTTCGAAAGATTGACCAAACCTCTGGTGCCATCCAGAATGCTGTTCCTTGCATGATTTAACATCATTCAATTTGATTGCCTGAAAAATAATGCAGCCATAACGCAAATTTAGTAAATGAAAATCATAATTTGATGAAACTGAAGGTTGTACAGGGACCTGACAGAGATCAAAGTTCGACACAACTTAAAGCAGCGCATAGAAAGGTCCACCTTGCCAATCCACAATCTGCAAACCTTGACAGATCCATTTGCATCCACCAATATTTTCACACTTTAATATCCCTTTAAGTAATGAGAGAAAATAGTTAGGTCATATTTACAAAAGATTTCTTAATGACACGACATTACTGATACAGAAACACAAAAAACAAATATGCTAAGAAATTGTGATATAAAACAAAAAAAAAAAAACTCTAACCAAATTTAAACACTTCCGAACTGAAACCCTTATGTGACATTTGCCTATAAAAGAAAATGAAAATACAATAAGATGAGGATCGTATTGTCCATAGCGCAAGCTCCTCAAAGAACCAATGCGTCTCGTTCCCTAACAAACTGTATGATTCTTACTTGATAATCTTCTCTCTCTACTAGCACCATATACCAGAATTCCCACTACATTGTTTTCATTCCTCTCTAACACTCTGCCACGTGTACAATCTTCTTTGCCCTTTCTTATTCCTTCTAGAATTAACTCGCTGCAGCAACTGGCTTGGGGTTGCTGCAACACTAAACAAACAGCTCATTTGGCCTACATGTCTCATTTGGGGTACTAACAGAAATCCTTTCTCCTACTACACTTTTTCTCTTTTTTCCACTCTCGCTTTTCCTATTGCCCAATATATGGAACCATTCACACTCCTCAGAAATATGTAAATGCATTCCTGAACAATGAAAATGAAGTAATGTTTTTTCCCTAAAAAGCACAGTTAATAACAAGAAGGAGAAGAACACTAATATTTACAAAGTCATTTTAAAAGAATATTTTAAATTGCAATATGAAACAGCAGTGGGAACATGTAACCAAAAAGAGAAACGGCAAGTGGAATTTATTTCATGTATGGAAAGCCAAGACATAAGCATAGCAGAACACCACCAGAATTCATCTTTATTCTAATTCCATTAAGACAAAATAAATAAATAATTTTTGGATTACCTGTGAACAATATGTACGATCATGAGATACTTTAAACCATGCCCAGACATCTGTCTTGTATATGCAGGATACTTGGAAGTCTCGAAGTTTATACCTCCGCGTAAAGGCTTAAAAGAGGGAAACCTTTGAGTTACAAATTCGATAAAGATATATAGATTTGAATATCCTTGCTAATACACAAGCACAACGTCAATTGCAAACTAACAGTTCACAAGTAAGTGGGGTCAAAATGGACAAGCTCACAAGTCACAACAACAAATGATGACAGAAGATGATCTTTTCATAGCTGACAAATATAGAAAACAGCACAAAATACTGCCTGCATAACTAAAAACAATAATGAGTAAAAAAAAAAACTAACAACAGTATTGAAAGGAATTGCCACACCCCGTATATCTTAGAGAATTACGGTAAAAATAATTTTATAAATTGAAAATATGTTGGCAATACAATCAGATATATTATATACTATATTATATTTAATTACTACAACCAAATCCTATTACTAAATCCCTACTAACTACTCCTACACCTGAATCCTATACTTGAGGGATATAAAACAAAAGCAGATTTTGACACTCCCCTTCAGTTGGTGATAGGTGTTCTCCATTCCCAGCTTGGGATACAATTCTTTCAAAGTTGTTGCTGTTTAACCCTTTAGTGTAGAGGAATGCTGCAAGGTTGCCTTTGAGAAGACATATGGAGTGCAAATCAGGCCACTGTTGAGTTTTTCGTCTTGATGAATAATAAATGTCTATCGACTTCAATATGTTTGGTTCTATCATGCTGACTGGATTATGCGTTATTCTAATAACAGATATTATTATCACAATAGAGTTTCATATGGTTCATCCCACTTTATCTTCAGGTCCTCCAAAATGATCTTCAACCATAGTAACAATCACATATCCCTTGTGCCATAGCTAAATTCTGCCTCAGCACTGGAGTGATACCACACTATGTTTTTTACTCTTCCAAGTCACAGATTCCCACATAGAAAGTGCAATATCCGTTGTTGACTTACTATCTATAGTTGATTGCATAGTCACATCAATATATGCTTCAAGACCCACATTTCCATTTCTGCTAAACAAAATTCTTCTCCTCGGATTCCTTTCAAATATTGAACGATTCTAAGTGGCAGCTTGCAGCTGTACCTCCTTTGTTCGGTGCATGAAATTGACTGACTATGGCTTACAGCAACGCCATATTCAAGTCTGGTATGTGACAGATATATGAGTCTTCCAACTAACCATTGGTACATTTCCTCCTTCAGTGCAATGTCCCTTCTGCATTTTTCAACCTTTAAATTTGGATCGATTGGAAAGACTGAGGCTTGCATGTTGTCTTGCCCGTTTCCTCCAAATCGATCTGTGATGTATTTTTGTATGGTAATGAAAATCCCTTTCTTTAGAGTGAGCCACTTCACATCCCAAGAAATACGTTCAATTTTTCCAAGATTTTTTAATCTCAAATTTTTTGGCTAGGTGATTGTACGCCTAACAGTGTTGCTCCTTTCAATCATCAACCAGCGGTCCACTGTCCTCCACACTATAACCAAAACATTGTTACTTCCCCCTAACTTATGAATGTTTGAATAAAGAGGGTATGAAATCTCCTGGCCTTTTGTTTGAGCCTAGACCCACCATGACTCTAGCAAACCTCCCAAACCACACTCGTGGCGATTGTTTAAGCCTATATAGAGCCTTCCTTAGCTTACAAAAGGTGTTGGCAGCAATATGCTCACTATATCATGGGGTAAGTCCATATAAATCTCTTCTTCTAGATCTCCATGGAGGGAGGCATTTTTTACATCTAATTGGTGCAAGTTCCAACTGTAATTAGCTGCTAGAGATAATATCACTCAGACAGTATTCATTTTTGCAACTGGAGCAAATGTTTCCAAGTAATCCACTCCATACGTTTGAGTAAATCCTTTAGCTACCAACATTGCCTTGTACCTCTCAATAAACCCATTAGCCTTGTACTTTACAGTGTATACCCACTTGCATCGTACATGTTTCTTTCCATTTGGTAGAGGGACCAAATCCCAAATACCATTATTGTCCAGTGCTTCCATTTCCTAGTCCATGGCATGTTTCCATTTCTTGTCAAACAATGCTTCAGATAGAGAGGTAGGTATAGTGATAGTGTTCAGACTTGTGAGGAAGGCTTTATGGGTAGGTGAGAATTGTTCAAATCATAAGAGCATCTCCAACGGTAGCCAAAATGAGTTCGTCCGCCAGATGTAATTACGTAACTGTCAATTTTTAGCGAGTTCACTGTTGGAGATATGCCAAGTTGTCATCACCGTTCTCTCACGAAGGAACGGTACTTTGATACGGTTACCTTTTTAATGAACATGTGAGTTCACCGTTGGAGTAAAAAATGAATAGGTTATTTCAATATGATGTGGCATGGTGGACCCCATTCAATGAACCCATGTTGAGTTCACCGTTGGAGATGCTCTAAGTAGTTGGATAAAGGGTGGACTGGTTTTTTGGTACATGTCCTAGTATTCTTCCTAAGGGCAATTAGGATATGAAGGAAATCATAAGTTAGTAGTGTGATGGATTCTAATTCATGTGCATAGGAAGATTCATAGATTGGATCACTATATTTTGAAGTTTCAAGTCAAATTGGAGTCATGGATGTGAATAGATTCAGGAATTACCTTTGTTCTTCTTGTATATACTAGATTTTTCCCCTATCTTACATTAGAGTCGTCATTTCCATCTTCCACATAATCAATTTTAGTCTCATCATTGTCATTTCCATCTTTTTCAAAATCAATTTCAATTTCAATTTTTGGTTCAAGAGTCAACTCAAGAAGTAGAAGAGACTCATCTTCCTTACTTTTATTATCCCCAAGAAGATAAGTTTAACTAAAGAAATTTTCTTGTTCATGGAAGTTGACATCTCGAAAGACAAATAATTTTTTAGATGGTGGATGATAACATTTTGTAGCCTTTTTGGGTGGAAGAAAATACACATTTTAAGGCTCTAGGATCAAGTTTCCCTCTATTATCACTACGAATATGACAAACGAAGCACACTCAAATATTTTGGGAGTAAGATTACTACTAGTGGACACATTAGGGTAAAACGAGGACAGGGTCTCCACGAGAGTTTTGAAGGCAAGGACACTAGAACGTAATCGATTTATGAGATGCGGTGCATCTCCCCAAAATTTCTTGGGAACTTTATTTTGAAATAACATCGCTTGAGTTTGATCTAACAAGTGCCCATTTTTCCTCTCAGCAATCCCATTTTGTTGGGGTGTTTTAACACATGAGGACTCATGAATAATGTCGTCCTTTTGACAATAAGAATTAAGTTTGTGGTTAAAGTAATATTTGGCATTATCAGACCTAATCCTCTTAATACTCACTCCAAATTAGTTTTTTAGCATGGAGAAGAATTGTACAAGCACAAAACTAGATTTTTGTTTTAGCAAGTAAACTCGAGTACAATCATTAATAACGGTTACAAACCAATGGACTCCTGATATATTTGGAACATTAAAGGGACCCCATACATCAGTATGAATTAAACGGAATGGAGAAGTACTTATTACTAACTAGAAAAGATACACGTTTGTGTTTAGCAAGCTTACACACCTCGCAGTGAAGATTTTCTACCTCTAATTTTTTTAAAAAGGAAGGAAACAACTGTATTATGACTCTAAATGAAGGATGACCCAAGCGGTAGTGGTACAAAATGACCTTGCCCCCATTGGTCTTTATTGATTTAGAAAAAAAGGAGTTGGTATTGTTGAGTAGATTTCGAGGAATATTTTGATTATCCAAGTAATAAAGACCATTCCATTCTCTAGCATTACCAATTGTACTCCCTGAATTCTTGTCTTGAAAGACAGAAGATATGTTATAAAAAACATTATAAGATATGTCTTGTGTTAGTTTTTGTAGCTAGTGGACAATTGAGGAATATGAAGGACATTTCTTAAAGTTATGGATGAGTTTATTTGGACATCTCTTTGACCTGCTGCATTTAGAAGAGTACCATCTGTTGTGGATATTTTCTTGTTGCTAGGGCAAGGTAAATAAGAGGAGAAGTGTGTAGATAAGGGTGTCATGTGGTCAGTGCCTCGAGAATCTAGTATCCAATATTGGTTTTAGGTTGTATCTGAAGCATTAAGTCCAAAAGAAAATTGAAACTTACCAAGAGGAAGTGTACTTGTATATACCAGAGAACTAGTACCAGTTGGTTTCTCCAACTTACTAAGAAGTGATCTAATCTTCTCTACTTCATTTTCATTGAGTCGGGCCAATCCACTTTTGATTTCTTTAACTGTCATATCCGTAAAATCAGCAGACAACCGATATTAGAAACGAAAGATTGATCTATCAAATAAAGCAAACTTCAAATGTTCATAACATATCCACAAACTGTAAGTGCTATAATGCCGCAATAGAAAAGTCCGAGCAAAAACCATGTGAGCTTCAAATGACCCACAAACGAAAGTGCTCCGATCAGAAAGTGAACCCCCAAAATGAAACGAGAAACGGCCAATCTACAATCTAGTTGAAAACAGCAGCAAATAGGCCAAAAATAAATCTCAAGTTGCTGCAATGAATGAGGCAGCAAAAAGGGTCCTGTGGCTAAGGTTTCAAGGAAAAAAAAGAAATTGCAACGAAAATGGCAGGTTTATGTGGAAGCGAGACTCCCAAAGACCGAGAGCTCTGATACCATCTCAAGAATTAGGGTAAAAATATATTTTGTTGAATTGTAATATGTTGGCAATACATCAATGTGTGTGTGTGTGTGTGTATATATATATACTAGATTAACTGAACAACCAAATCCTATTAGTACTCATGTATAACTAAATCTCAACTAATACTTTTATACAATCGAATCCTTATACTTGAAGGATATAAAACAGAAACAGATTTAGACATACATACTTCTTAACATTCAACCTGAAATCTAATGTTGATTTCGACTTCATATGCTAAAAGTTATATTGGAAACCAGTTTTTAGCTTTACAGTGTGGAAGACACAACAAGGTAAAGTTAGCGATACTTCAAAGTACCCGATGTCCAGTTTATTGTAAATTGGTATTGCACTCAAGCACATAACACCCTGGCAATTGAACCAAATACAGGCAAACTAATCTTTTTGTAACCATGCTCTACACTGTAAACATTTGAGAAAATTACAAAAATTATTTGGTTCCTGGTTGTTTGACTGTTCGTATTCATAGTTATTCCAGTATGGTGGATCCATAATCGTACAAATGCCGGACTACATTTCATGACCCACAATAACATCATTTCAATATAAAATGTCATGTTAAGACTCGAATTTACTTGGGGGGCAGGCATCAAGCACAAACTCTAATCCTCAATACTTTAACTACAACTTTTCCAATATACTGGAAGCATCCAATAAATGTTACGGATGCTAAAAGACTTATTACATTTAACATTAATTTGGAAATTGTTGTGCTGGATTATTAACATTAATTTATGTTTCCTAAATGTCTGTCATTTAGAACTCTGTAATTGTAGGCTACCATTTATTAGATTGTAAAAATACAGTTGTCTAAAAAGTGTAAAATCAATTATGTATCATTTACTATTTATTGAATGCTAATCAGATAATTATCCTTTCATCTCTTTCAAGTTGATGGAAGCTATCATGAACCAACTATCATAAAAGATTAAACCATTAGGTGGAGGCACATGAATGGTTGACATTTAAGAAATCCCTTCACACAAGAGCGCTCCAGGCTTGTAGCAAGAACAATGCACAGGTCTACACCAATACAGTTTTTATCTTCAATATAAAAGAACTGGGAACAGTTGAAGATGTCATGAATAAACTACTTAAAGCCAAAGCTGTTCAGTGAAAGCACATCAGTAGCTCTATATCTAACAGATTATTTCACCATGAACTCTAATTGAATTGTATCATCAACCAACTATCCTAAAAGATTAAACCATAAGATGGAGGCACATGAATGGTTTTACATCTAACAAATCCCTTCACACAAAAGCGCTCCAGGCTTGTAACAAGAACAATGCACAGGTTTACACCAATATAGCTTTTATCTTCTATATAAAAGAATTGGGGCAACAACAGTTGAAAATGTCATGAACAAACTACTTCTTAAAGCCAAAGCTGTTCAGTGATGTAACGCCGTCTATTTTTATTTAAATAATTAGAAACATTAATAAAATATTATTGAGTGTGACAATTATTATATGATCATTGTT
>PGTU02001852.1:0-26780 GCA_002896215.2 Cicer echinospermum
AATAACACAATACAATGATAACTATCACCAACCATTTCTAGAATAATTACAATAAGAGTTTAAAATACTTGTTTGATAAAAAAGAACTTAACATTAAATAGAGGAGATGAACGGAGTTCATTAAAGATTAGGAGATCACGTTGGATTACCATCCAGGAAAGGCCAACGTGGTGGCTGATGCCCTGAGCAGAAAGCGAGTTCATCTCTCGTTTGTAACAATGAAGGGGTTGGAGTTGTTAGAGAAGTTATGTGACTTGAATCTTAATTTGGATTCCCCATTGCGGAAACAGAAATGTGGAATAATCATTATAGATAGTGAATTGATGAATGAGTTTAAACTTCTCCAAGTTATAGATGCGTTGACTCAAGATAAAAGGAAGTTGATCGAGGTCAACAAGGCTCTTGAATTGGAATTTGATCTTGGATGATGCCCGTAAAAGCAAGTTGAGTATCCACCCTGGTAGCACCAAAATGTATAAAGACCTTAAGCAAAGGTTTTGGTGGTCGGGAATGAAGAAACAGGTAGCAGAATATGTGGCTTCATGTTTGACTTTTCAGAAAGCCAAGGTAGAGCATCAGAAACCAGGGGGACTGCTAAGATCATTAGATATACCAGTATGGAAAAGGGATAGTATATTTCTGGATTTCGTGGTAGCATTTCCTAAGACTCAACGCAAGTTTGACTCAATTTGGGTGATTGTGGACAGGTTGACCAAATATATCCATTTCATACCCGTGAGGACTACTTATGATGTGACTAACCTTATAGAGATCTTCATTGCTGAGATTGTTAGACTACATGGGGTACCCTCCAACATTGTGTCAGATAGAGATCCGAAGTTCATTTCTTGTTCGTGGGGAGCATTACATGAGGCACTAGGTACTAAGTTGAGATTGAGATCGGCCTATCACCCTCAAACCGATGGAAAGATAGAAAGGACTATTCAGACCTTGGAGTATTTGCTGAGATCGTGTGTGTTGGATGAGTGAGGTAGTTGGGAGAATATGTTGTCTCTCCTTGAGTTCACATATAACAACTGCAAACAATGGGATGGCACCATACGAGGCTCTGTATGCGCGTAAGTATAAGACCCATAATTTTAAAGTATACTTTATGTATTTTAGTGTATTTTGGTATTGGACTCGGAGGCTTTTTAGCCAAAGTTATTAATATTTTGGAGTTTATATGACCAAAAAGATATTTTGATGCTGATTATAATTACTCGTCAATGAATAAATTAAATTAACTGCGGTGAATCTTTTACGAAGAATGTAATGCGTTATAGGTGAAATGGTAATTTAACAAATATCTAGTTATTTTGAGATATTTGTTAAAAGTAATTAATATATATATATATATATATAATATATTATATATATATATATATATATTTCTTTGGGGAGAAAAGAAAAGGATATAAAAAGGAAAGAAGGAAAAGGAAAGAAAAGAAAAACAAAGGAAAGAAAGAGAAAGGAGAGAAAACAACATTTTCCATCTTCTTCCTCAGCCTCACGCAAAGCTTCTTCCTCCTTCCTACATTTGTATTCCATTTGCTCTTCTGTTTTCCCTTTTGTTCAAGAATAAGAACCAAACGGCTTATCGGGAAGAAAGCAAGGATTCTCAGCTTCATACTTCCTCGTTCGTTTCGAAAACGAAGAAAAAACGGTATTAGGGATTTCAAAATCGTCAAACACAAACCCTCCCCGTTTCATCTAGATCCAAGCTTCGTTTCGGGAAGAGATAGAAGGAAAGTGCTCACTACCACGCTATGGTTCTAGGGAACCAACTTTGGAGGCGACGTAGGAGCGGAGATTTTTACCGGATTTACTAGCGGTACCGTAATCGAAGTGAAAGCTAACGTAAAGGTAAGGGCTCCTCAAAACTTTTAGTTCATTTAGGGACTTATCTGTGAGTTGTGTGGAAAAGAATCTTTTGTTAGGGTTAGAGTGTGTGACTTGGGGAAAAATGAATCTAAGGCTTTATGGGTAAAATCATAGAGTTAGGTTTTTGGTGTTATTGATGAATGTTTCGTGGAAAATGACTTTAACTCATTTGTGTATGATTTTGAGTAAATGAAATTTGATGTGTTTTGAGTGGTATGTTGTGATGATTTGTGTTAATCGTGTTTGACGTGTTCATAATTGATGCTTATGAAATTCGAGACGTGAATTGGTGTGAATTGTGGATTGGTTTTGATAATACGTTTGAGTTGTTTTGTGTGGAATTTGAAAACCATTAGGGTTAAACGAGATATTAAGAATGGGAAACTCTTAATATCTTGTTTACTTAATGCGTGTTTGCGAAAATCGTTTAAGTTAAACGAGTATAAGAATGGGGAACCCTTTAATGTCTTGTTTACTTAATGTGGTCTTTTGGGAAAAATCGTTTAAGTTAAATGAGTATTAAGAATGGGGAATCTCTTAACGTCTTGTTACTTAATGTTTGTTGTGAAAATCGTTAAGTTAAATGAGTATTAAAAATGGGAAATCTTTAATATCTGCATTTGTGTAACGATTGTTGTGGATGTCAGATATGCTCAGTAAATGTATGCTCATGCATTTCATTTTGATAGGTGGTACGATTTACGTGTCCGACCCGTGATAGGTGGCACCTCGGTAAACAGTACTGACCCGTGATAGGTGTACGTTTACGATTTACGCTTTTTGTAAGTTGTGCTGACCCGTGATAGGTGGCACCTGGTAAATAGTACTTTGGCCTGTGATTAGGCGGTACGTTACGATTTACGCTTTTTCTTTTAGTGAATCGTGCTGACCCGTGATAGGTGGCACCTCGGTAAACAGTACTGACCGGTGATAGGTGGTACGTTTACGATTTACGCTTTTTAGTAAATCGTGTTGACCCGTGATAAGTGGCACCTCGGTAATTGGTACTCTGGCCTGCGATACGCGGTAAAATTATGATTTACGGCCCTTCGAGGAGGGTTTTGGTTTGGGATTCCGAGTCCATGCATTTTGGCATATATGCATCGCATTAGGGTGCTTGGCACGCGAGTCGTGTTTGATTCAAGTTTATGATTGAGTGTTTGAATTTGAGTTGTCGTGGTAATTGTGTTGAAGTTGCTAAGTGTTATGTATTGATTATTGTGTGTAAGTGTGATGGATTGTAAAACTATTTCGAAACCCAATTTGTCGTGGTGATCGTGTGGGAATTGCTAAGTGTTAAGATGTGGAATTGTGTATGAATGTGATTGAGTTAATTTATGTATTTTTGGAAGAATATGCAGGGAAATCGATTTCCCAATCGATTGGATGAGTTACAGGGACTTCGCTAATTTGACATAATCGATTGCCAATCGATTTTATAATATGTTTTTCAAAACCATTTAAGAAATCGATTTGGAAATTGATTTGGCCATACAGGGACTCAGCAAAACTGACAAAACGATTTGGAAATCGATTGGCATTAAGTACAGAGGCTCAGTTGTTCATTCAATCGATTTCCCAATCGATTGAATTAAGCCCAGAGTTCAAATTTCACTAAAAACCCTCGGGAAATCGATTTGGAAATCGATTGGCTTAGTAGAAATTCTTATTTTGAGTTAGATAATCGATTGCTCAATTGATTTATCAATGTTTTGGTCAGTTATGTATTACTTGATGGATTGAGAAATTTATTTTGATTTCATTTTTATTTGGCAAGAGTTATATGAACTTTTAAGCATATGGAAAACCCTTTTAAGGTGCATGCTAAGTGGAAAGGTTATTTGTGCATTTAAAAACATAAATGTTTTGTGTTAACAGTTAATTTCGGTTGGTGACCCTTTACAACTATTGTGGAAATCTGGGCTTTGCCATCAGATGAGAGCCAGGACAATCCTACCGGTTCGTACCCTGTGGATGGGAATGTAGAGGGGAATGCCTGACTGGAGCTATGTTAGGAGGATCTTACGGGGCACGTGGAGATCACTCAGTGCGTTTAGTTTGTTTTGGAGAATGATCAGATTAGGTTGACATAGAGGGAACATACGTATTTCTTTTGAATTGTATTTATTTTAAAATGGAAGACTGTACCTATACTAATATTGTCAGCTTGACATGTTATTTTCGATGGGTTACATGTACCACTTTTTGATGTGTAAATATTTTGGATTCATATTTTGAGAAACTTTTCCACTGCTTGTAAATTATAATGACTCAATTATTTATCCAAAGGTATTACCTTATTTATTCCTCTGTTTTATTTCAATTTCTTTTATAAAAAAATACACCCTCGCATTGAAAATCGGGGTGTTACATTGTGGTATCAGAGCTTTGGTTGGGTTTTCTTTGGGGGATGTGGAGCCTTGGTTATAGATTGTCGGTCAACTTGTAAGTTGGGAGTTGTTATCTGATCATGCGTCGGTTTAGGTGGGTTGAGTTGTCAGGTCCGCAATAATTATTATGTGTTGAGGTGGTCGGAAGCTAGTTTTGGAATTATTTGAAGTAGTGTTAAGACTCTACTTGATGATGGTTTATAGGAAACCATGGCCGCCAAGAAGGGATGACGTCCCAAGAGCCAATGCTAATAGGATGATCGAATGGCAGAGGCTATGAATAACATGGCTGCTTCTGTTGCTGCACAGACTGCTGCCAAGACTCAACGTGATCTTGAAAAGAGGGGAAGAGAGATCCGTGCTGCAGAGTCAAGAGGATTAGAAGACTTCCGTAGTTAGAATCCTCCCAAGTTTAAGGGGGATGAGAATTCAGAGAAGGCGGATCAATGGATCCAAGAAGTGGAGAAGATCTTCGAAATGATTAACTGTCAGGCGGGAGTGAAGGTCAACTATGCCACTTATATGCTGTTAGGGGATGTTGAGTACTGGTGGAGGATTGCAAGATTGTTGATGAGAGCAGCTCACGAGGAGGTGGACTGGGAATCATTCAAAAAGAAGTTTTTAGACAAATACTTCCCGATGAGTACCAGGACTAAACTGGGTGATGATTTTCTGAAACTTCATCAGGGGAACATGACCGTGGGCGAATATGCTGCTAAGTTTGAATTGCTATCGAGGCATTTCAGGTTTTTCCGTGAAGAGATTGATGAACCATTCATGTGTCATCGTTTCCAAGACGGACTAAAGTATGAGATTCAAGACTCCGTCTTACCCTTGGGAATTCAACGTTTCCAAGCGCTTGTAGAAAAATGTAGAGAAATGGAGGATATGAAAAATAAGAGGGCTAGTCGAGGAGGGAATTTTAATTCAGGAGGCTCTAGTCGGGTGAATTATCAGAACATGGGAAAGCAAGTTGCTAAACCTTATAATCGACCACAAAATAACAACGGAAGGCAGAATCTCCCAGGGAACCAGAATTTCGGAAGACAATTGGGACAAGTGCTTCGATGTTTCCGGTGTGGGGAAGAGGGACATTATGCTAGTGCTTGTACCTCTAATGTCCTCATCTGTTACAATTGTCGGAAGCCAGGGCACATGGCAAGGGATTGCACGGCTCCAAAGGTGGAACCAGTTGTGAATGTAGCTAGGGCTACCCGTCCTACTGCTAGAGGTCGCATTTATTGTGTGAGTGCTGAAGATGGGAATCCATCTGGTAATCTGATTCAACGTGACTGTGAGATTGCAGGTAACACTCTAACTGCACTTTTTGATTCGAGGGCGACCCATTCCTTCATTGCTATGGATTTTGTGAATCGTTTGAAGTTATCTGTGTCTGTTTTACCTTTTGATTTGGTTGTTTCCACACCTGCTAAGACTTTGACAGTAAATTCTGCATGTTTACATTGTCAAATAACTATTCAGAATAGGGATTTCTTGGTTAATTTGATTTGTTTACCTCTACAATCACTCGAGGTCATTCTCGGTATGGATTGGATGTCTTACCATTATGTGATCTTGGATTGTGCTCGTAAATTGGTTCTTTTTCCCGAACCAGGAGTTGTTAAGTATCTAGCCGCCAACAGACTCCAAGTGTCGCTAAGAGAAGGAACTCATGAGTTTTTGTCTCTGGCTAATGTGGAGGCAAAGATAAATGTGGACATAGAAGATGTGATGCTCGTCAATGAGTACCGGGATGTATTTCCAACGGGAATTCCAGGATTGCCACCGGTAAGAGAAGTGGAATTTTTCATTGATTTGCACCCAGGAATCGGACCTAATTCAATGGCACCGTATCGAATGTCGCCATTGGAATTAAATGAGCTCAAAAGCCAAATTGAAGACTTGTTGGAGAAGAAATTTATTAGACCAAGTGTATCACCATGGGGAGCTCCAGTTTTGCTTATTAAGAAGAAGGACGGAAGCTCGCGCTTATGTGTGGATTATAGACAGCTTAATAAGGCAACTATTAAGAATCGTTATCCTTTGCCACGCATCGATGATTTAAATGGATCAATTGAGAGGGCCGTGATATTTTCGAAGATTGACTTGAAGTCGGGTTACCATCAGATTCGAGTAAGGGAAGGAGATATTCAGAAAACTACTTTCAGAACCCGTTACAGACATTATGAATATCTCGTTATGCCGTTTGGGGTTACCAATGCACCAACAATTTTCATGGACTACATGAACATAATCTTTAATCCATTCCTTGACAAGTTTGTTGTGGTGTTCATTGATGATGTATTAATTTATTCGAGAACTGAAGAAGAGCATGGAGAACATTTACGTCAAGTTCTTGAGATTTTACGCGTGAAGCAATTGTATGCCAATCTGTCAAAGTGTGAATTTTGGCTAGAGAAAGTGAATTTCTTAGGACATGTGATAACCAAGGAAGGAATCGATGTAGATCCGGCTAAGATCGAGGCGGTTCTTGCTTGGAAACAGCCTCAGACTGTCACTGACATACGAAGTTTCGTAGGATTGACAGGGTACTACAGGAGGTTTATTGAAGGTTTTGCTAAGATTGTGACTCCATTGACACAACTTACCAAAAAAGATCAACCGTTCGCATGGACATGAGAAGTGTGAGGAAAATTTTCAGTTACTAAAGAGAAAATTGACGACCTCACTAGTATTGGTATTACCGCAATCAGAAGAACCCTATGAAGTTTATTGTGATGCATCTCACCAAGGTTTGGGATGTGTTCTGATGCAACACAAGAAAGCTGTAGCTTATGCCTCAAGGCAATTGAAGATTCATGAGAGAAACTATCCTACTCATGATTTGGAGCTTGCTGCAGTTGTTTTTGCATTGAATATCTGGAGGCACTATTTATATGGGTGCACGTTCACCGTGTTCAGTGACCATAAAAGTTTGAAATATTTGTTTGATCAGAAAGAGTTGAACATGCGCCAGAGACGATGGATGAAGACTCTCAAGGATTTTGATTTCACACTACAGTACCACCTTGGGAAGGCCAATGTAGTGGGTGATGCGTTGAGTAGAAGAAGCGTATCGGTGTCTTCAACAATTATGGCCAGACAACAAGAGTTGTGGGAAGCTTTTAGAAATCTACACTTGAATGTAGAGTTTGCACCGGGAATTTTGAAATTCAGAATGATTAAGATTTCGAGTGGACTACTTGAAGACATTGCAAATTCTCAAGATGACGTCTTAATACAAGAGAAGAGGAACCTAATAGTGCAAGGGAAGACAACTGAGTTCAAGATTGGATCAGATAATATTTTGCGATGTAATGGTAGGATTTGTGTACCAGGAATTACAGATATGAGGAAAACAATCTTAGAAGAGGCTCATAAGAGCAAGTTGAGTATTCATCCTGGAGCAACAAAGATGTATCAGGATTTGAGACAGCATTATTGGTGGCCAGGAATGAAGAAACATGTAGCGGAGTATGTATCAACTTGTCTAACTTGTCAGAAAGTGAAGGTGGAACATCAGCGACATGCTGGGATGTTGCAACCTTTAGATATACCTGAATGGAAGTGGGACATCATTTCCATAGATTTTATAACTGGATTGCCAAAAACAAGGAGAAAGAATGATTCTATATGGGTGATAGTGGATCGACTGACTAAATCCGCTCACTTTTTGCCAGTAAAGACCACCTATAAGTTAGATCAGCTAACAGAGATCTACATTGCTGAAATTGTGAGGTTACACGGGGTACCATCGAGTATTGTATCAGGCCGTGATCCGAAGTTCACGTCTCATTTTTGGGGAGCATTGCACGAAGCATTGGGAACGAAACTACGATTGAGTTCAGCTTACCATCCACAAACGGATGGACAGACTGAAAGGACGAATCAGTCCCTGGAAGATCTGTTGAGAACGTGTATTAGATGATAGGGGAGGTTGGGATGATGTACTTCCGTTGATTGAGTTCACCTACAACAATAGTTTCCACACAAGTATCGGAATGGCACCATATGAGGCTTTATATGGGCGCAAGTGTCAAACGCCCTTGTGTTGGTATAAGGACGGTGAAAGTATGATTGTCGGACCGTAGATGGTGCAACAGACTACAGCTAAGGTAAGGAAGATCAAGGAGAAAATGAAGACTTCACAAGATCGTCAGAAGAGTTACGCGGACAAGCGTCGCAGACTTTTATAATTCGAACAGGGTGACCATGTATTTCTGAGAGTCACACCTACTATTGGAGTAGGTAGAGCCTTGAAATCGAAGAAGTTGACTCCGAAATTCATTGGACCATATCAGATTTCTGCACGAATTGGGCCTGTTGCTTATCGGATTGCATTGCCTCCGATATTGTCCAATATTCATGACGTGTTTCATGTGTCACAATTGAGGAAATATCTTGTAGATCCATCTCATGTGATCGAACCAGACACAATCCAACTGAAGGATAACTTGTCATTCGAAGTACCACCTGTGAGAATTAATGACAGGAAGATTAAGCGATTGAGGACCAAGGATGTTTCGTTGGTCAAAGTAGTTTGGAACCCAATTACTGGAGATGCGACTTGGGAACTGGAGAGCAAGATGAGAGAACAACACCCAGAGTTATTTATCGACGCATAGTTTCGAGGACGAAACTAATTTTAGGGGGGTAGTAATGTAAGACCCATAATTTTAAAGTATACTTTATGTATTTTGGTATTGGACTCAGAGGCTTTTTAGCCAAGTTATTAATATTTTGGAGTTTTATATGACCAAAAAGATATTTTGATGCCGATTAGAATTACTCGTCGACGAATAAATTAAATTAACTGCGGTGAATATTTTACGAAGAATTTAACAAATACCTAGTTATTTTGAGATATTTGTTAAAAGTAATTAATATATATATATATATATATATATACATATTTGTTTGGGGGAGAAAGAAAAGGATATAAAAAGGAAAGAAGGAAAGGAAAGAAAAGAAAAGAAGGGAAAGAAAGAGAAAGGAGAGAAAACAACATTTTCCATCTTCTTCCTCTGCTTCGCGCAAAGCTTCTTCCTCCTTCCTCCATTTTTATTCATTTTTGCTTTCTTTGTTTCCTTTTTGTTCAAGAATAGAAACCCAAGGCTTAGTGGGTAAGAAAGCAAGGATTTCTCAGCTTCATACTTCCCCGTTGTTTCGAAAACGAAGAAAAACGGTATTAGGGATTTCAAAACCGTCAAACACAAACCTCCCCGTTTCATCTAGATCTAAGCTTCATTTCGCGAAGAGATAGAAGGGAAAGTTGCTCACTACCACGCTACAGTGCTAGGGAACCAACTTTGGAGGCGACATTGCGAGAAGAGATTTTATCGGATTTACTCGCGGTACCGTAATCGAACGTGAAGGTAAGGGCTCCTTCCAAACTTTTAGTTTGCATTTAGGGACTTATCTGTGATTGTGTGGAAAAGAATTTTGTTAGGGTTAGAGTGTTGACTTGGGGATAAATGAATCTAAGGCTTTATGGGTAAAATCTTAGAGTTAGGTTTTGGTGTTATTGATGAATGTTTCGTGGAAAATGACTTTAACTCATTTGTGTATGATTTTGAGTAAATGAAATTTGATTTGTTTGAGTGGTATGTTGTGATGATTTGTGTTAATCGTGTTTGACGTGTTCATAATTGATGCTTATGAAATTCGAGACGTGAATTTGTGTGAATTGTGATTTGGTTTTGATAATACGTTTGAGTTGTTTTGTGTGGAATTTGAAAACCATTAGGGTTAAACGAGTATTAAGAATGGGGAACCTCTTAATATCTTGTTTACTTAATGTGTGTTTGCGAAAATCGTTTAAGTTAAACGAGTATTAAGAATGGGGAATCTCTTAATGTCTTGTTTACTTAATGTGTGTTTGGGAAAATCGTTTAAGTTAAATGAGTATTAAGAATGGGGAATCTCTTAACGTCTTGTTACTTAATGTTGTGAAAATCGTTTAAGTTAAATGAGTATTAAAAATGGGGAATCTTTTAATATCTGCATTTGTTTAACGATTGTTGTGGATGGAGTCAGTGTATGCTCATGCATTTCATTTTGGTAAATCGTGCCGACCCGTGATAGGTGGCACCTCGGTAAACAGTACTGACCCGTGATAGGTGGTACGTTTACGATTTACGTTTTTGGTAAATTATGCTGACCCGTGATAGGTGGCACCTCGGTAAACAGTACTGACCCGTGATAGGTGGTGCGTTTACGATTTACACTTTTTAGTAAATCGTGCTGACCTGTGATAGGTGGCACCTCGGTAATTGGTACTTTGGCCTGCGATAGGCGGTACAATTATGATTTACGGCCCTTCGAGGAGGGTTTTGGTTTGGGATTCCGAGTCCATGCATTTTGGCATATACGCATCGCATTAGGGTGCTTGGCACGCGAGTCGTGTTTGATTCAAGTTTTTGATTGAGTGTTTTGAATTCGAGTTGTTGTGGTAATTATGTTGAAATTGCTAAGTGTTATGTATTGATTATTGTGTGTAAGTGTGATGGATTGTTAAACTATTTCGAAACCCAATTTGTCGTGGTGATCGTGTGGGAATTGCTAAGTGTTAAGATGTGGAATTGTGTATGAATGTGATTGAGTTAGTTTATGTATTTTTGGAAGAATATGCAGGGAAATCGATTTCCCAATCGATTGGATGAGTTACAGGGACTTCGCTAATTTGACATAATCGATTTGCCAATCGATTTTATAATATGTTTTTCAAAACCATTTAAGAAATCGATTTGGAAATCGATTTGGCCATACAGGAACTCAGTAAAACTGACAAAATCGATTTGGAAATCGATTGGCATTAATACAGGGGCTCAGTTGTTCATTCAATCGATTTCCCAATCGATTGAATTAAGCCCAGAGTTCAAATTTCACTAAAAACCCTCGGGAAATCGATTGGCTTAGTAGAAATTCTTATTTTGAGTTAGATAATCGATTGCTCAATTGATTTATCAATGTTTTGGTCAGTTATGTATTACTTGATGGATTGAGAACTTTATTTTGATTTCATTTTTATTTGGCAAAAGTTATATGAACTTTTAAGCATATGGAAAACCCTTTTAAGGTGCATGCTAAGTAGAAAGGTTATTTGTGCATTTAAAAACTTAAATGTTATGTGTTAACTGTTAATTTTGTTTGGTGACCCTTTACAACTATTGTGGAAATCTGGGCTTTGCCCTCATATGAGAGCCAGGACAATCCTACCGGTTTGTACCCTGTGGATGGGAATGTAGAGGGGAATGCCTGACTGGAGCTATGTTAGTTAGTTTGTTTTGGAGAATGATCATATTAGGTTGACATAGAGGGAACAGACGTCTTTCTTTTGAATTGTATTTATTTTAAAATGGAAGACTGTACCTATACTAATATTGTCAGCTTGACATGTTATTTTTGATGGGTTACATGTACCACTTTTTGATGTGTAAATATTTTGGATTCATATTTTGAGAAACTTTTCTGCTGCTTGTAAATTATAATGACTCAATTATTTATCCAAAGGTATTACCTTATTTATTCCTCTGTTTTATTTCAATTTCTTTTAAAAAAAAAATACACCCTCGCTTTGAAAATCGGGGTGTTACAGTAAGTGTCAAACTCCCTTGTGCTGGTATCAGAATGATGAGAACCTAATTTTGGGGTCAGAATTGGTACAGCATACCACATATAAAGTTCGTCTGATCCATGAAAGGATGAAGACAACACAAAGGAGATAAAATAGTTACGCCGACCAACGAAGGAAACCGCTGGAGTTTCAAGAGGGTGAACATGTATGTAACATATTTGTATGTAACTTCATTCTAAGATTCTAAGATGTGACTTCATTCTAAGATTCTAACATCTTTGTATGTACACCAACTCGCAAGTTGGTCGGTAGATATACCCCAACCTCAAGTTATAATCTATATACATATTTCTAGATTTCAAGTTGGATTTAAAATTTATGTTTTCTCAGTAAATAAAATGTGTAAATATAGTTATATACTTAAAAAAATATAATTTTGGAAGTATATTTCTGCACGATATATTATATTCGAAAACGTACTTCATTGATAATTTTTTTTTTAGAAAGTTCACTTTTTAGTATGATATAGAATTCTAATTTGTTTTGAATGTTTGCTGGAGTAACGATGTGCTGGAAAATCCATTACAAATTTTAGATAAATTCACATGAGTGGAAATTTAAGTGAGATGGAACAATTAATATCTTGATAAGAGGTGAAATATATGCAATTTTTGGTGATCATTTTTAAGGTAAAAATCTTTTTGATATATGTTTAATGATAAAACATATTATTTTCCACAGTCCAAACCATAATTTACAAAGTACCAAGACTGCTCAAATCAATGGTGAATCCCATAACTCAAGTTTAATGCCCTAAGAAGGAAACAAACCTCAAGATTGATCTCCAAATTGATGAGTAATGAGCAAAGACGCAAGTACATTATACTTACATTATTCTACAGAAAGCTCTGCATAATTCTGATTTAAAACAGTACCAACTGGCATTTGACAGTCCATTCGCTCACTCATTCACGTTTTGCATTAGACTTAAACGAAATAACTTTCATCATTTGTTTAAAATGTTCTGGACAACAATATAAACACATGTTTATTGAGTTTGTCTTTATTTATCTCAAACAAATGTTGAGATGTTTCAAGATCTCAAACACTTTTATCATATACATCATTTATAACTCAAGTTTATCTTTTATGTTTGATTGAGTGTGTTTGTAAAAATACTTTCTAGGCTAAAAGGTGATTGTAAAAATCATGTCCAGGTTGAAAGATGAAGATTGTAATTGATCAAAGTTTGATCAAGAGAAAAAAGTATGAAGGAGAACATTCTTATTCCGAAGCACATAGTGAAAATCTCAAGGTTGTGAGGATTAGACAAGCCTGAGTTGGGTAAACCAATATACTTTTTATGTGTGATCTTTATATCTTTATCTTTAAATATTTGCACACAAATCGAACTTCATTATAAACTAATTTGTTTTATTTACTTCTACCATATCCAAAGCATTATGGACATTCTATTTCAACCAAAATTGATTTTAAGTTAATTTATATTAAACAAAGGAAGCCAAATTTTGAAAGGGTACCAATTCAATCTCATTTTCTTGTGATTGACATTGCTACTTTGATCAATTGGAGAGTTGAGGCAATTACATCATTGAGTACTCATATAAATAGTTGATGTATCACTAACCATATTCTTGAGAGAGAAATGTATGAGTAGTTATTTTATTATAAGTGAGATGTGAAATTTAATTATTATCATACTTTGTAGCTCTTATTTGTGGTGTGTATGAAGAACGTTTCATCATATACAGTAGTGGATCTTTGTTGGGACAATGGGTGGCCAAAGTCGTCAACCACTTTTTAAAAAAAAATAATATATAAGAAAAAAATACAAAAAAAAAAGAGTTAAATAACATAATACATACATCTTGAGAGATCTAAATAATCTTTTGATTTAATAAACACAAAAATTTAATCAAATCAATTAATTTAAAATCAAACTAAATAAACTCAAACTTTATTGATCTGAGTATGGTTTCACTTAATTTAAAATCAAGTGCCGACGGCAAAAAGAAACTATTATATTTTAATTAACATTATATATGTAGTGTTATCTTAAGAAATTGTGTTGTACTTACATATTTTTATCGTTTTAAAAATTTAGTGTTTTAAAAATGTCAATCTGATTGAATTGAACAAAATCAATATGTTCAGTTTGATTTGAATTTTGTGAGTTTTTAAAAGGTCAATCAAACAAACTATATTTTTGCTTCAACTTTTTCCTTCATAAAACAAATCAAACTTATATGTTTCATCTATATCTCAATCGCTTTCAATTTGTACAACTTTTCAGTCTAATTTCTCTACCTCTATTGTTGTGTGTTTACTTGCAACTAGAAATTCATATATAATAAAAATTATATTTAATATATTAATTGAAATTTAAAATTTTGGCACCCCTTTAGATTTTAGTCAAGCTCTACCACTCATCACAAATCCATGATCGTGTGGCTAAATTTGTTGTTGTGTAATTTTTCCTCGTGATCAATTTTTGCCCATTGTGGAGAATCTGCAGGGTGTCGAAACTTTCCATCTCTAATTCTTTCATTTGCATGCAATGTCAAGTGTTCTGAATCTTCTTCACTGCGATACATGCGCCTAAATCTTGATATTATAGGAAAATACCACACGACTTTTGCTGGAGTAGATTCTTTCTTCTAATATCGAGAGACATTGCATTTCGGACACGCGTTTAGTAATTCATATTCATTTCGAAATAAAATGCAATCGTTAGGACACACATGAATCCTTTCGTAACTCATGCCAAAAGAACACAAAATTCGTTTAGCCTCGTAGGTTCGACTGTGAAGTTCATTATCATTTGGCAACATATCTTTTAAGAGTGTTAATAGTTATATGAAGCTTTTCTCAGACCACCCATTACTCGCTTTTAAGTTGTACAACTTTAATATCGTCGACAGTCTTGTGAATTTTGTACAACCATTATATAATGGTTTCTCTGCATCACTCAACAAACTCTCAAACATTTTAGGATAATCCCAAAGATCTTCTTCAACTGCTTTTGCAATCTCTTCAACTCGGTCCGGCTCATATGTATCTGTGTTGAAATCAGTTGAAGCATATGTCATTCCATTCTCAAAATTAATGTTTCCTTTTTTTTCTCACAATGTCTTATCCAACATGTATAGCTTTGATCAATTCCATTCCATACTAAATGTCCTTCCAATTCATCTTCTCTAACGCGTTGTCCAAAACAACATTTTAAACAAGGACAAACGACTCTATTTGGATCTTTTGCATTCTGCAAACTCAACAAACTTCTTCACTCCATTTTCATACTCTTTTGACAATCGATTGGCAGACATCCATTTCCGGTCCATATTATATGACCTATATAAATGCAGTTAGAAAAATAATAAGCTACTGATAATATTATACCAATATATAGTACACATATCTAATATTGGAAAATGGAAACCAAGGTCCAAGTCTGATTTCAAAACATAACAGATCTAAAAATTTCAAAAAAGAAAAGATTTTATATGATTGATTATGTAACAATTTATTAGTTTTAGTGACAACAACAAATTAATAACTACAGTACCTGAGACAACGTATCCAATTTTTTATAAAGGAGGAGCAGTAGATGGCCGCACAGTACGTAGAAGAGAGGAGGGTTCCCAGAGTAGATGTAAGACCATAATTTTAAAGTACCCTTTTATGTATTTTTGGTATATTTTGGATTTTGGCTCGGAGGCTTTTAAGCCAAAGTTAATAATATTTTGGAGTTTTCTAATCTAAAAGATATTTCGATGCCAATTAGAATTTCCCGTCGATAAATAAATTGAATTTAACTGCGGTAAATACTTTACGGTTAATTTAAGGCGTTTCGGGTGAAACGATAATTTAATAAATATCTAGATTTTGAGATATTTGTTAAGTATATTTTATTTTATATATATGTTTTGCTTGGAGGGAAAAAGAAAGGAAAACTAGAAGGAAGGAAAAGAAAAGAAAATAGTATATAAAGGAAGGAAGGAAAAAGGAAGAAAGGAAAAACAAAGGAAAGAAATTGAAAGGAGGGAAAATAGAATTTTCCATCTCCTTCCTCAGTCACGCAAAAAAAAAAACCAAATTTCCAACCTCCTCCATTTTTCGTTTTCGTTGCTTCCTTTTCTTCAAAGCTAGTGACCCAAGGTTAGGTGTGAGTTAGATCAAGGTTTTCGTAACTCCACTCTTCCTCTTTGATTCGAAAACGAAGAAATACGGTTTTTGAGATCCAAACACAAACCCCTCCGTTTCTTCTAGATCCAAACCTCATTTCTCGAAGAGATAGAAGGGAAAGTTGCTCACCTCCGTGCTACGGTGCTAGTGCACTAACTTGGAAGCGGCGCTGCGAGCGGAGATTTTACCAGAATTTCTCGCGGAACCTGAAACTCTCGATAAAGCTAACTTTGAGGTAAGGGCTCCTTCCAAACTTCTAGTTTGCATTAGGGACTTATCTGTGGTTGTGTGGGAAGGAATTTGTTAGGGTTTAATGTATCGATTTGGGGAAAAACCAAACTAGTGCGTTATGGGTAAAAACCTTAGAGTTAGGTTTTGTTTATCGTGATGAATGTTTCGTGGTAAATAAATTTGAATGTCATTGCGTATGATTTTGGGTAAATGAAACTTGATGTTTGTTAATTGGTGTGGTTGTTGTGAATTATGGTTTGAATGTGAAAGTATGTTTGAATTTGTTTTTGTGGAATTTGAAAACCATTAGAGTTAAACGAGTATTAAAAATGGGGAATCTTTTAATACCTCGGTTTACTTAATGTGTATTTTGAGGAAAAATGTTTAAGTTAACTGGGCGTTGAGAATGGGGAATCTCTTAATGTCTCGGTTACTTAACTATCGTTTTTGAATATCGTTTCGGTAAATGAGTATTAAGAATGGGGAATCTCTTAATGACTCGTTTACTGAATGTTTTGCGAGAAAATCGTTTAAGTCAAAAGTATATTAAGAATGGGAATCTCTTAATATGACTGTTTGCTTAACGTTTTGTTTTGAAAAATCATTAAGTTAAATCGGTATTAAGAACGGGGAATCTCTTTAATGACTTATTTAATTAATGTTGTTTGAAAGTCGTTTAAGTTAAATGGGTATTAAAAATGGGGAATCTTTTAATATCTGCATTTGCTTAACGATGTTGTGAATGGAGTCTGTGTATGCTCATGCATTTCATTTGGTAAATTGTGTCGACCCGTGATAGGTGACACCTTGGTAAACTGTACGGACCCGTGATAGGTTGTACGTTTGCGGTTTACATTTTAGTAAATCGTGTTGACCCGTGATAGGTGACACCATGGTAACTGTACTGACCCGTGATAGGTGGTACATTTACGATTTATATTTTTGGTGAATTGTGCTGACCCGTGATAGGTGGCACCTTGGTAAACTGTACGGACCCGTGATAGGTTGTACGTTTGCGATTTATATTTTAGTAAATCGTGTTGACCCGTGATAGGTGACACCATGGTAACTGTACTGACCCGTGATAGGTGGTACATTTACGATTTCCGCTTTTTCTTTTAGTAAATCGTGTTGACCCGTGATAGGTGACACCTCGGTAAACTGTACTGACCCGTGATAGGTGGTACGTTTATGATTTACGCATTTTAGTAAATCGTGCTGACCCGTGATAGGTGGCACCTCGGTAATTGGTACTTTGGCCTGCGATAGGCGGTACAATTATGATTTACGGCCCTTCGAGGAGGGTTTTGGTTTGGAATTCCGAGTCCATGCATTTTTGGCATATACGCATTGCATTAGGGTGCCTGGCACGCGAGTCATGTTTGATTTGAGTTTATGATTGAGTGATTCGAATTTTGATTTATCGTGATAACTGAGATGAAGGTGTTAAGTGCTATGTGTTGTGTATTGTGTGTGAGTATGATGGTTATCGAACCTTTGTGTGTCGTAGTAATCGCGTAGAAAGTGCTAAGTGTTAAGTGGTGAACTTGATTAGGAATGACTTAGGTTAATTCATGAATTTTTGGAAAACTGATCAGGGAAATCGATTTCCCAATCGATTGGATGGGTAAACAGGGACTTGGCCAATTCACAAAATCGATTAGCCAATCGATTTCGAAATCAATTTTCAAAGGAATCAGTTAAGAAATCGATTGCCCAATCGATTAGGCCTTAAGTCAGGGCTCAGGAACCAATCAATCGATTTACCAATCGATTGAATTCAGCCCAGGATTCTGTTTTCATTAAGAATCCCTCACCAAATCGATTAGGAAATCGATTGGCTCGAAACCAGGGGCTCAGGAACCAATCAATCGATTTACCAATCGATTGAATTCAGCCCAGGATTCTGTTTTCATTAAAAAATCTTCACCCCAATCGATTTGCCCAATCGATTGGCTCAGTGAAAATCCTCATTTTTAGTTGTATGATTAATTGCTCATGAATCTATCCATGCCTTGTTTTATCCTGTGTTAATTAGGAGATCGAGAACTGCATTTTTACCTTCATTTTCATTGGCAATGTAATGTATGAACTTTTCGCACATTGAAAATCCTGTTAAGGTGCATGCTTAGTTAAAAAGTTGTTTTGAGCATTCAAAAACTTAATTGCTATGTGTTATCTGTTATTTTCTGGTTGGTGACCCTTTACACTATTGTGGAAATCTGGGCTTTGCCCTCAGATGAGAGTCAGGACGGCCCTACTGGTTCGTACCCTACGGACAGGGATGGAGATGGAAATGCTTGACTGCGGTTGTGTTAGGAGGATCTCACGGGGGCGCGTGGAGATTACTCAGGGTGTATAGTTTTTGGTAGGATGATCAGATTAGGATGATGTATAGGGACTAGGGGTCCTTCTTTTTGGGTTTGGAGTATTTTAGTTTTGGAAAACTGTACTTATACAAATATTATCAGTTTTATATCATCTTTGAATGGGTTCCATGTACCGTTGATGTTTTTGTAGAAATGTTTTGGATTTGTAATTGGAGAAACTTTTCCGCTGCTTGTAAATTATAATGACTCAATTATTTATCCAAAAGCATTTCCTGATTTATTTCTTTGTTCGCTTTTAATTACTTTTAAAAAAAAAAAAAAAATATACCCTCGCTTTGAAAAACGGGAGGTGTTACATTGTGGTATCAGAGCATAGGTTTAGTTTTCTTTGGGAGCTGTGGAACCTTGGGTTATAGATTGTGGGTCGACCTATAAGTTAGGAGTTGTTATCTGATCATGTGTCGGTTTAGGTGACTTGAGTTGTCAAGTCCAATTTAATTGTGTGTTGTTAGTCGGACGTTAGTTTAGAATTATTTGAAGTAGTGTAAAAACTCTACTTGATGATGGTTCTTATAGGAAACCATGCCGCCCAGAAGGAATGACGCTCCGAGAGCCAACGCTAGGAATGACCAAATGGCGGAGGCTATGAACAACATGGCTGCTTCTGTCGCTGCACAGACCGCTGCCAAAGACTCAACGGGATCTTGAAAAGAGGGAAGAGAGATCCGTGCTGCAGAATCAAGAGGGTTGGAAGACTTCCGTCGTTACAATCCTCCTAAGTTCAAGGGGATGAGGGTTCAGAGAAGGCGGATCAATGGATCCAAGAAGTGGAGAAAAATCTTTGATATGATTAACTGCCAGGCTGGAGTGAAGGTCAGCTATGCCACGTATATGTTGCTAGGGGATGCTGAATACTGGTGGAGGAGTGCAAGGTTGTTGATGGAGCAGCCCACGAGGAGGTGAACTGGGAATCGTTTAAAAGGAAGTTTTTAGACAAATACTTCCCCGATGAGTACCAGGACTAAACTGGGGGACGACTTTCTGAAACTCCACCAGGGGAGCATGACTGTGGGCGAGTATGCTGCTAAATTTGAATCACTATCGAGGCACTTCAGGTTCTTCCGTGAGGAAATTGATGAACCGTTCATGTGTCATCGTTTCCAAGACGGATTGAAGTATGAGATTCAAGATTCCGTCTTACCTTTGGGAATTCAACGTTTCCAAGCGCTGGTAGAGAAATGTAGAGAAGTGGAAGATATGAAGAACAAGAGGGCTAGCCGAGTTGGGAATTTTAATTCGGGAGGCCCTAGTCGGGCGACTTATCAGAATAGGGGAAAACAAGTGGCTAAACCTTATAATCGCCCCCAGAATAACAACGGTGGACCGAGTCGCCCAGGGAACCAGAATTTCGGAAGGCAAATGGGGCAAGTGCTTCGATGTTTCCGATGTGGGAAAGAAGGACACTATGCTAGTGCTTGTACCACTAACATCCCCATCTGTCACAATTGTCAGAAGTCGGGGCACATGGCAAGGGAGTGCACGGCTCCAAAGTGGAACCAGTGGTGAATGTAGCTAGGCTACCCGTCCTACTGTTAGAGGACGCATTTATTGTGTGAATGCTGAAGAGGGAAATCCATCTGGTAATCTGATTCAGCGTGATTGTGAGATTGCAGGTAACACTCTAACTGCACTCTTTGATTCGGGGGCAACCCATTCCTTCATTGCTATGGACTGTGTGAATCGCTTTGAAGTTATCTGTGTCTGCTTTACCTTTTGATTTGGTTGTTTCCACGCCTGCTAAGACCTTAACCGTAAATTCAGCATGTTTACATTGTCGAATGACTATTCAGAATAGGGATTTCTTGGTTAATCTAATTTGTTTGCCGCTACAATCACTCGAGGTCATCCTCGGTATGGATTGGATGTCTTATCATTATGTGATTTTGGATTGTGCTCGTAAATTGGTTCTTTTCCCGAACCAGGAGTTGTTAAGTATTTAGCTGCTAACAAACTCCGAGTGTCGCTAAGTGAAGGGACTCATGAGTTTTTGTCTCTAGCAAATGTAGAGGCAAAGATAAATGTGGAAATAGAAGATGTGATACTTGTCAACGAGTATCGGGATGTATTTCCAACGGAAATTCCAGGATTGCCACCGGTAAGAGAAGTGGAATTCTTCATTGATTTGCACCCAGGAACGGGACCCATTTCAATGGCACCTTATCGAATGTCGCCATTGGAATTAAATGAGCTCAAAGGCCAAATTGAAGACTTGTTGGAGAAGAAATTCATCAGACCGAGTGTATCACCATGGGGTGCTCCAGTTTTGCTGGTTAGGAAGAAGGACGGAAGCTCGCGCCTATGTGTGGATTATAGACAGCTCAACAAGGCAACTATCAAGAATCGTTATCCTTTGCCACGAATCGATGATTTGATGGATCAATTGAGGGGGGCCGCGATATTTTCGAAGATTGACTTGAAGTCGGGTTACCATCAGATCCGAGTAAGGGAAGGAGACATTCAGAAAACAGCTTTCAGAACCCGCTACGGACATTTATGAATACCTGGTTATGCCGTTCGGAGTTACCAATGCACCGGCAATTTTCATGGGACTACATGAACAGGATCTTTAATTCGTTCCTTGATAAATTCGTGGTGGTATTCATTGATGATATATTGATTTATTTCAAGGACCGAAGAAGAGCATGGAGAACATTTTGCGACAAGTTCTTGAGATTTTACGCGAGAAGCGATTGTATGCCAATCTGTCGAAGTGTGAATTTTGGCTAGAGAAAGTGAATTTCTTGGGACATGTGATCACCAAGGAAGGAATCGCTGTAGATCCGGCTAAGATTGAGGCGGTCTTGCTTGGAAACAGCCTCAGACTGTCACTGACATACGGAGTTTTGTAGGACTGGCAGGGTACTACAGGAGGGTTATCGAAGGTTTTGCTAAGATTGTGGCTCCACTGACACAACTCACCAGAAAAGATCAACCGTTTCGCATGGACGGAGAAGTGTGAAGAAAAACTTCCAGTTACTAAAGAGAAAATTGACGACCTCACCTGTATTGGTATTTACCGCAATCAGAAGAACCCTATGAAGTTTATTGTGATGCATCTCACCAAGGGTTTAGGATGTGTTCTGATGCAACACAAGAAAAGCTGTGGCTTATGCCCTCGAGACAATTGAAGATTCATGAGAGGAACTATCCTACCCATGATTTGGAGCTTGCCGCGGTTGTTTTTGCATTAAAGATCTGGAGGCATTATTTATATGGGTGCACGTTCACCGTGTTCAGCGACCATAAAAGCTTGAAATATTTGTTTGATCAGAAGGAGTTGAACATGCGCCAGAGACGGTGGATGGAGACTCTTAAGGATTTTGATTTCACACTGCAGTACCACCCTGGGAAGGCCAATGTAGTGGCTGATGCGTTGAGCAGAAGAAGTGTATCGGTGTCTTCACTAATTATGGCTAGACAACAAGAGTTGTGGGAAGCTTTTAGAGACTTGCACTTGAACGTAGAGTTTGCACCGGGAATTTTGAAATTCGGAATGATTAAAGATCTCGAGTGGATTACTTGAAGACATTGTGCGAATTCTCAGGATGACGTCTTAATTCAAGAGAAGAGGAATCTAATAGTACAAAGGGAAGACGACTGAGTTCAAGATTGGGGCAGATAATGTTTTTGCGGTGTAATGGTAGGATTTGTGTACCAGCCATTACAGATATGCGGAAAACGATTCTAGAAGAGGCGCATAAGAGTAAGCTGAGTATTCATCCTGGGGCAACAAAGATGTATCAGGATTTGAGGCAGAATTATTGGTGGCCAGGAATGAAGAAACATGTGGCGGAATATGTGTCCACTTGTCTAACTTGTCAGAAAGCGAAGGTGGAACATCAGCGACCTGCTGGAATGTTGCAACCTTTAGATATTCCTGAATGGAAGTGGGACAGCATTTCCATGGATTTATAACCGGATTACCAAAGACAAGGAGAAAGAATGATTCCATATGGGTGATAGTGGATCGACTAACTAAAATCTGCTCACTTTTTGCCGGTAAGGACCACCTATAAGGTAGATCAGCTAACGGAGATCTACATTGCTGAAATTGTGAGGTTACACGGGGTACCATCGAGCATTGTATCAGACCGTGATCCGAAGTTCACATCGCATTTTGGGGAGCATTGCACGAAGCGTTGGAACGAAGCTACGATTGAGTTTCAGCTTACCATCCACAAACGGACGGAAGACTGAAAAGGACGAATCAGTCCTTGGAAGATCTGTTGAGAGCATGTGTTTTAGATGATAGAGGAAGCTGGGATGATTGTACTTCCGTTGATTGAGTTCACTTACAACAATAGTTTCCCACGCGAGCATTGGAATGGCACCATATGAGGCTTTATATGGGCGCAAGTGTCAAACGCCCTTGTGTTGGTATAAAGACGGTGAGAATATGATTGTCGGACCAGAGATGGTGCAACAGACCACAGCTAAAGTAAGGAAGATCAAGGAGAAAATGAAGACTTCACAAGATCGCCAGAAGAGTTACGCGGACAAGCGTCGCAGACTTTTGGAATTCGAACAGGGTGACCCATGTATTTCTGAGAGTCACACCTACTACTGGAGTAGGTAGAGCCTTGAAATCGAAGAAGTTGACTCCGAAATTCATTGGGACCATATCAGATTTCTGCACGAATTGGGCCGGTTGCTTATCGGATTGCATTACCTCCGATACTGTCCAATATTCATGACGTGTTTCATGTGTCGCAGTTGAGGAAATATCTCGCAGATCCATCTCACGTGATCGAACCAGACACAATCCAGCTAAAGGATAACCTGTCGTTCGAAGTACCACCCGTGAGAATTGAAGACAGGAAGATTAAGCGGTTGAGGACCAAGGATGTTTCGTTAGTCAAGGTGGATCTGGAACCCAATTACTGGAGATGCGACTTGGGAACTGGAGAGCAAGATGAGGGAACAACACCCAGAGTTATTTATCGATGCATAGTTTTCGAGGACGAAACTAATTTTAGGGGGGGGAGTAATGTAAGACCATAATTTTAAGTACCTTTTTATGTATTTGGTATATTTTGGATTTTGGCTCGGAGGCTTTTAAGCCAAAGTTAATAATATTTTGGAGTTTTATAATCAAAAAGATATTTCGATGCCAATTAGAATTTCCCGTCGATAAATAAATTGAATTTTAACTGCGGTAAATACTTTACGTGTTAATTTAAGGCGTTTCGGGTGAAACGTAATTTAATAAATATCTAGATTTTGAGATATTTGTTTAAGTTATATTTATTTATATATATGTTTGCTTTGAGGGAAAAAGAAAGGAAAACTAGAAGGAAGGAAAAGGAAAAGAAAATATATATAAAGGAAGGAAGGAAAAAGGAAGAAAGAAAACAACAAGGAAAGAAATAGAAAGGAGGGAAAATCTAGAATTTTCCATCTCCTTCCTCAGTCACGCAAGAAAAAAGAAAATTCCATCCTTCTCCATTTTTCGTTTTTCGTTGCTTCCTTTTCTTCAAAGCTAGTGACCAAGGTTAGGTGGTGAGTTAGATTCAAGGTTTTCGTTAACTCCACTCTTCCTCTTTGATTCGAAAACGGAAGAAATAACGGTTTTGAGATCCAAACACAAACCCCTTCCGTTTCTTCTAGATCCAAACACCTCATTTCTCGAAGAGATAGAAGGGAAAGTTGCTCACCGTCCGTGCTACGGTGCTAGTGCACTAACTTGGAAGCGGCGCTGCGAGCGGAGATTTTACCGGAATTTCTCGCGAACCTGAAACTTCGATTAAAGCTAACTTGAGGTAAGGGCT
Organism: Cicer echinospermum; assembly: GCA_002896215.2. Classification (NCBI taxonomy): domain Eukaryota; kingdom Viridiplantae; phylum Streptophyta; class Magnoliopsida; order Fabales; family Fabaceae; genus Cicer; species Cicer echinospermum. The sequence goes on from PGTU02001852.1 coordinate 24,446, forward strand.
CCTCCAAACTTCTAGTTGATAGGGACTTATCTGGTGGTTGTGTGGGAAGGAAATTGTTAGGGTTTAATGACGATTTGGGAAAAAAACAAACTAGTGCGTTATGGGTAAAAACCTTAGAGTTAGGTTTTGTTTATAGTGATGAATGTTTCGTGGTAAATGAAATTTGAATGTCATGTGTTATTTATGGGTAAATGAAACTTGATGTATTGTTAATTGCGTGTGGTTGTTGTGTATTATGGTTTGAATGTGAAAGTATGTGTTTGAATTTTGTTTCTGTGGAATTGAACAACCATTAGAGTTAAACGAGTATTAAAAATGGGGAATCTTTTAATACCTCGGTTTACTTAATGTGTATTTGAGGAAAATGTTTAAGTTTAACTGGCGTTGAGAATGGGGAATCTCTTTAATGTCTCGGTTACTTAACTATCGTTTTTGAAAATCGTTTCGGTAAATGAGTATTAAGAATGGGGAATCTCTTAATGACTTCGTTACTGAATGTTTGCGAGAAAATCGTTTAAGTCAAAAGTATATAAGAATGGCGAATCTCTTAATAATTGACTGTTTGCTTAACGTTTTGTATTTGAAAATCATTAAGTTAAATCGGTCATTAGGAAAGAACGGGAATCTCTTAATGGATTATTTAATTAATGTTGTTTGAAAGTCGTTTAAGTTAAATGGGTATTAAAAAATGGGGAATCTTTTAATATCTGCATTTGCTTAACGATTGTTAGCGTGAATGGAGTCTGTGTATGCTCATGGCATTTTCATTTTGGAAATTGTGTCGACCAGTGATAGGTGACACCTTGGTAACTGTACGGACCCGTGATAGGTTGATACGTTATATGCGATTACATATTATAGTAATCGTGTGACCCGTGATGAGGTGACACCAATGGTAACTGTACTGACCCGTGATAGGTGGTAACATTTACGATTTAGTATATTTCCTTGGATGAAGTGTGTTGACCCGTGATAGGTGACACCTAATAGGTAAAACTGTAGCGACACCCGTGATAGGTTGTACGAATTTTGCGATTTACATTTGTAGTAAATCGTGTGACCCGTGGATAGGTGACACCTATGGTAAACATACTGACCTGTGTGATAGGTGGTTACATTTACGATTCCCGCTTTTTCTTTTAGTAAATCGTGCTTGACCTCGTGATAGGTGACACATGGGTAAACTGTACTGACCTCGTGCATAGTGGTACGTTTTGATGTAGTACGCATCATATATAGTCTAAATCGTGATGCTGACCCGTGATAGTGGACCTCCGGAGGTAATTGCGTACTTTGGCCTGCGAGATAGGCGGTACAATTGTATGGATTACCCACTTTCGAGGAGGGTTTTGTTTGGATTCCGAGTCCATGGATTTTGGGCATATACGCGATTGCCGATTGAGTGCCTGCCGCGAGTCGTATTTGAATTTGAGCTTTTTGATTGAGTGAATTTGAATGTTGATTTATGTGTTAATTGCGTTGAAAATGCTAAGTGTTATGTGTTATTATTGATGGTATCAGTATATGATGAGTTATCGAGATCCAATATGCCGTCGTATCGCGTTAGAGAAATTGACTAAGTGTTAACTGGTGAACTTGAATTAGGAATGGACCTTAGGTTTAATCATGAATTTTTGGAAAACTGATCAGGAAATCGTTTCCCAATCGATTGGGATGAGTTGCAGAAGTTCACATTTTACCTAATCGATTATGCCAATCATTGTATAAATTATGTCTTTCAAATCTTTTAAGAAACTCCGATTTGGAAACTCGGATTGGCAGAAGAGGCAGGCAACTTATCTGGATCACAGTCGACTGCCAAAATCGATTGGAAATCCGATTTGGCAACCCAGGGCTCATCAAAATTGACAAAATCGACTTTGCAACATCCGATTGGTATGTAGAAACTCAGCGAAACTGACGCAAATCACTTTGGCAATCGATATGCTCAGCAAAAGTACTTATTTTGAGTTAGATAATCGATTGCTCAATTGATTTATTTCTCAATTGTTTTGGTCAGTTATGTTACTACCTTTGATGGTATGAGAACTTCATTTTAAGTTCATTGTTTAATTGGCAAGCATTATATGAACTTTTAGCATATGGAAAATCCTTTAAGTGCATGCCTTAGTTGAAAGTTATTTTGGTGCATTAATAACTTAAATGTTATGTGTTTATCTGTTAATTTCGGTTGGTGACCCTTTACAATTATTGTGGAAATCTGGCTTTGCCCTCATAGATTGAGAGTCAGGACTGGCCCCTACTGGTTCGTACCCTATCGGACGGGATGGAGATGGAAAGCTTGACTGCGGTGTGTTAGGAGGTATCTCACGGG